>OZ005740.1:148112306-148281841 GCA_963930735.1 Dioctria linearis | reverse complement strand
GAATTTACTACAGAAAAGTCAATCCTCGGCGTATTTAAAATTTGCGACAGTAAAAAATTATTTTATGAAAAATTTGCTACACAAAAGGCACTCCTCGGCGTATTTAAAATTTGCGATAGTATAAAATTATTTGTTGAAAAATTTACTTTAGAAAAGGCAAACCTCGTCGTATTTAAAATTTGCGACAGTAACAAATTATTTTTTGAAAAATTTTTCTATAGAAAAGGCAATCCCTGGCGAATTTAAAATTTACGACAGTAAAAAATTATTTTTTTAAAAATTTACTACACAAAAGGCAATCCTCGGCGTATTTAAAATTTGCGGTAGTAAAAAAGTATTTGTTGATAAATTTACTTTAGAAAAGGCGAGCCTCGTCGTATTTAAAATTTGCGACAGTAAAAAATTATTTTTTGAAAAATTAACTATAGAAAAGGCAATCCCTGGCGTATTTAAAATTACCGACATTAAGAAATAATTTTTTGAAAAGGCAATCCTCGGCGTATTTAAAATTTGCGACAGTAAAAAAATATTTTTTGAAAAACTTACTATAGAAAAGGCAATCCCTGGCGTATTTAAAATTTCCGACATTAAGAAATTATTTTTTGAAAAATTTACTATAGAAAATGCAATCCCCGACGTATTTAATATTTGCGACAGTAAAAAATTATTTTTTGAAAAATATACTATAGAAAACTCAATCCTCAGCATATTTATAATTTGCGACAGTTAAAAATTATTTTTTGAAAGATTTACTACACAAAAGGCAATCCTCGGCGTATTTAAAATTTGCGACAGTAAAAAATTATTTTTTGAAAAATTTAATATAGAAAAGGCAATCCCTGGCGTATTTAAAATTTCCGACATTAAGAAATTATTTTTTGAAAAATTTACTATAGAAAATGCAATCCCCGGCGTATTTAATATTTGCGACAGTAAAAAATTATTCTTTGAAAAATTTTCTATAGAAAAGGCAATCCCGGCGTATTTAAAATTTGCGACAGTAAAAAATAATTTTTTGAAAAATTTACTATAGAAAAGGCAATACTCGGCGTATTTAAAATTTGCTACAGTAAAAATAATTTTTTGAAACATTTACTAAATAAAAGACAATCCCTGGCGTATTTAAAATTTCCGACATTAAGAAATTATTTTTTGAAAAATTTTCCATAGAAAAAGCAATCCTCGGCGTATTTAAAACTTGGAACAGTAAAAAATTATTTTTTGAAAAATATACTACAGAAAAGGCAATCACTGGCGTATTTAAATTTTGCAACAGTAAAAATTGTTTTTTGAAAAATTTTCTATAGAAAAGGCAATCCTCGGCGTATTTAAAATTTGCGACAGTAAAAAATATTTTTTGAAAAACTTACTATAGAAAAGGCAATCCCTGGCGGATTTAAATTTTGCGACAGTAAAAATTATTTTTTAAAAAATTTACTATAGAAAAGGCAATCCTCGGCGTATTTAAAATTTGCGACAGTATAAAGTTATTTTTTGAAAAATTTACTACACAAAAGGCAATCCTCGGCGTATTTGAAATTTGCGACAGGAAAAAATTATTTGTTGAGAAATTTATTTTAGAAAAGGCAAACCTCGTGGTATTTAAAATTTGCGACAGTAAAAATTATTTTTTGAACAATTTACTATAGAAAAGTCAATCCTCAGCGTATTTAAAATTTGCGACAGTAAAAAATTATATTTGAAAAATTTACTACAGAAAAGGCAATCCCTGGCGTATTTAATATTTGCGACAGTAAAAAATTTTTTTGAAAAATTTACTATAGAAAAGGCATTGTTCGGCGCATTTAAAATTTGTGACAGCAGAAAACCATTTTTTGCAAAATTTACTACACAAAAGGCACACCTCGGGGTATTTAAATTTGCGACAGTAAAAAATTATTTTTTGACAAATTTACTATAGAAAAGTCAATCCTCGGCGTATTTAAAATTTGCGACAGTAAAAAATTATTTTTTGAAAAATTTACTACACAAAAGGCACACCTCGTCGTATTTAAAATTTGCGACATTAAAAAATTATTTTTTGAAAAATTTACTATAGAAAAGGCAATCCCTGGCGTATTTAAAATTTCCGACATTAAGAAATTATTTTTTGAAAAATTTTCCATAGAAAAAGCAATCCTCGACGTATTTAAAACTTGGAACAGTAAAAAATAATTTTTTGAAAAATATACTACAGAAAAGGCAATCACTGGCGTATTGAAATTTTGCAACAGTAAAACTTATTTTTTTGAAAAATTTTCTATAGAAAAAGCAATCCTCGGCGTATTTAAAATTTGCGACAGTAAAAAAATATTTTTTGAAAAACTTACTATAGAAAAGGCAATCCTTGGCGTATTTAAATTTTGCGACACTAAAAATTATTTTTTGAAAAATTTACTTTAGAAAAGGCAAACCTCGTCGTATTTAAAATTTGCGACAGTAAAAAATTATTTTTTGAAGAATTTACTACAGAAAAGTCAATCCTCGGCGTATTTAAAATTTGCGACAGTAAAAAATTATTTTATGAAAAATTTGCTACACAAAAGGCAATCCTCGGCGTATTTAAAATTTGCGATAGTATAAAATTATTTGTTGAAAAATATACTTTAGAAAAGACAAACCTCGTCGTATTTAAAATTTGCGACAGTAACAAATTATTTTTTGAAAAATTTTTCTATAGAAAAGGCAATCCCTGGCGAATTTAAAATTTACGACAGTAAAAAATTATTTTTTTAAAAATTTACTACACAAAATTCAATCCTCGGCGTATTTAAAATTTGCGGTAGTAAAAAAGTATTTGTTGATAAATTTACTTTAGAAAAGGCGAGCCTCGTCGTATTTAAAATTTGCGACAGTAAAAAATTATTTTTTGAAAAATTAACTATAGAAAAGGCAATCCCTGGCGTATTTAAAATTACCGACATTAAGAAATAATTTTTTGAAAATTTTACTATACAAAAGGCAATCCCCGGCATATTTAAAATTTGCGACATTAAAAAATTATTTTTTGAAAAATTTACTATAGAAAAGGCAATCCCTGGCGTATTTAAAATTTCCGACATTAAGAAATTATTTTTTGAAAAATTTACTATAGAAAATGCAATCCCCGGCGTATTTAATATTTGCGACAGTAAAAAATTATTTTTTGAAAAATTTACTATAGAAAAGGCAATCCTCGGCGTATTTAAAATTTGCGACAGTAAAAATAATTTTTTGAAAAATTTACTATAGAAAAGGCAATCCTCGGCGTATTTAAAATTTGCGACAGTAAAAAATACTTTTTTGAAAAATTTACTAAATAAAAGACAATCCCTGGCGTATTAAAATTTTGCGACATTAAAAATTATTTTTTGAAAAATTTACTACACAAAAGGCAAAGCTCGGGGTACTTAAATTTGCGACAGTAAAAATTTTTTTTTGAAAAATATACTATAGAAAAGTCAATCCTCAGCGTATTTAAAATTTGCGACAGTAAAAAATTATTTTTTGAAAAATTTACTATAGAAAAGGCAATCCTCGGCGTATTTAAAATTTGCGATAGTAAAAAATTATTTGTTGAAAAATTTACTTTAGAAAAGCAAACCTCGTCGTATTTAAAATTTTGCGACAGTAACAATTTATTTTTTGAAAAATTTTTCTATAGAAAAGGCAATCCCTGGCGAATTTAAAATTTACGACAGTAAAAAATTATTTATTTAAAAATTTACTACACAAAAGGCAATCCTCGGCGTATTTAAAATTTGCGATAGTAAAAAAGTATTTGTTGATAAATTTACTTTAGAAAAGGCGAGCCTCGTCGTATTTAAAATTTGCGACAGTAAAAAATTATTTTTTGAAAAATTAACTATAGAAAAGGCAATCCCTGGCGTATTTAAAATTACCGACATTAAGAAATAATTTTTTGCAAAATTTACTATACAAAAGGCAATCCCCGGCGTATTTAAAATTTGCGACAAAAAAAATTATTTTTTGAAAAATTTACTACACAAAGGCAATCCCCGGCGTATTTAAAATTTGCGATAGTAAAAATTATTTGTTGAAAAATTTATTTGAGAAAAGGCAAACCTCGTCGTATTTAAAATTTGCGACAGTAAAAACTTATTTTTGGAAAAACTTACTATAGAAAAGGCAATCCCTGGCGTATTAAAATTTTGCGACATTAAAAATTAATTTTTGAAAAATTTACTACACAAACGGCAAAGCTCGGGGTACTTAAATTTGCGACAGTAAAATTTTTTTTTTGAAAAATATACTGTAGAAAAGTCAATCCTCAGCGTATTTAAAATTTGCGAGAGTAAAAAATTATTTTTTGAAAAATTTACTATAGAAAAGGCAATCCCTGGCGTATTTAAAATTTCCGACATTAAGAAATTATTTTTTGAAAAATTTACTATAGAAAATGCAATCCCCGGCGTATTTAATATTTGCGACAGTAAAAAATTATTTTTTGAAAAATATACTATAGAAAAGTCAATCCTCAGCATATTTATAATTTGCGACAGTTAAAAATTATTTTTGAAAGATTTACTACACAAAAGGCAATCCTCGGCGTATTTAAAATTTGCGACAGTAAAAAAATATTTTTTGAAAAACTTACTATAGAAAAGGCAATCCCTGGCGTATTTAAAATTTCCAACATTAAGAAATTATTTTTTGAAAAATTTACTATAGAAAATGCAATCCCCGGCGTATTTAATATTTCCGACAGTAAAAAATTATTTTTTGAAAAATATACTATAGAAAACTCAATCCTCAGCATATTTATAATTTGCGACAGTTAAAAATTATTTTTTGAAAGATTTACTACACAAAAGGCAATCCTCGGCGTATTTAAAATTTGCGACAGTAAAAAATTATTTTTTGAAAAATTTAATATAGAAAAGGCAATCCCTGGCGTATTTAAAATTTCCGACATTAAGAAATTATTTTTTGAAAAATTTACTATAGAAAATGCAATCCCCGGCGTATTTAATATTTGCGACAGTAAAAAATTATTTTTTGAAAAATTTACTATAGAAAAGGCAATCCCC
Source organism: Dioctria linearis (assembly GCA_963930735.1). Taxonomy (NCBI): domain Eukaryota; kingdom Metazoa; phylum Arthropoda; class Insecta; order Diptera; family Asilidae; genus Dioctria; species Dioctria linearis. The sequence goes on along the minus strand of OZ005740.1, from coordinate 148,276,811 downwards.
GGCGTATTTAAAATTTGCGACAGTAAAAAATAATTTTTTGAAAAATTTACTATAGAAAAGGCAATACCCGGCGTATTTAAAATTTGCGACAGTAAAAATAATTTTTTGAAACATTTACTAAATAAAAGACAATCCCTGGCGTATTAAAATTTTGCGACATTAAAAATTATTTTTTGAAAAATTTACTACACAAAAGGCAAAGCTCGGGGTACTTAAATTTGCGACAGTAAAAATTTTTTTTTGATAAATATACTATAGAAAAGTCAATCCTCAGCGTATTTAAAATTTGCGACAGTAAAAAATTATTTTTTGAACAATTTACTATAGAAAAGGCAATCCCTGGCGTATTTAAAATTTCCGACATTAAGAAATTATTTTTTGAAAAATTTACTATAGCAAATGCAATCCCCGGCGTATTTAATATTTGCGACAGTAAAAAATTATTTTTTGAACAATATACTATACAAAAGTCAATCCTCAGCATATTTATAATTTGCGACAGTTAAAAATTATTTTTTGAAAGATTTACTACACAAAAGGCAATCCTCGGCGTATTTAAAATTTGCGACAGTAAAAAAATATTTTTTGAAAAACTTACTATAGAAAAGGCAATCCCTGGCGGATTTAAATTTTGCGACAGTAAAAATTATTTTTTGAAAAATTTACTATAGAAAAGGCAATCCTCGGCGTATTTAAAATTTGCGACAGTAAAAAGTTATTTTTTGGAAAATTTACTACACAAAAGGCAATCCTCGCCGTATTTAAACTTTGCGACAGCAAAAATTATTTTTTGAAAAATTTATTATAAAAAAGCACACCTCGGCGTATTTCAAATTTGCGACAGTAAAAAATTATTTTTTGAATAATTTACTATAGAAAAGGCATTCCTGGACGTATTTAAAATTTGTGACTGAAAAAATTATTTTTTGAAAAATTTACTACACAAAAGGCACACGTCGGGTTATTTAAATTTGCGACAGTAAAAAATTATTTTTTGCAAAAATTTACTATAAAAAAGTCATTGCGCGGCGTATTTAATATTTGCGACAGTAAAAAATTATTTTTTGAAAAATATACTATAGAAAAGTCAATCCTCAGCATATTTATAATTTGCGACAGTTAAAAATTATTTTTTGAAAGAATTACTACACAAAAGGCAATCCTCGGCGTATTTAAAATTTGCGACAGTAAAAAAATATTTTTTGAAAAACTTACTATAGAAAAGGCAATCTCTGGCGAATTTAAAATTTCCGACATTAAGAAATTATTTTTTGAAAAATTTACTATAGAAAATGCAATCCCCGGCGTATTTAATATTTGCGACAGTAAAAAATTATTTTTTGAAAAATTTACTATAGAAAAGGCAATCCTCGGCGTATTTAAAATTTGCGACATTAAGAAATTATTTTTTGAAAAATTTACTATAGAAAAGACAATCCTCGGCGTATTTAAAATTTGCGACAATAAAAAGTTATTTTTTGAAAAATTTGCTACACAAATGGCACACCTCGTCGTATTTAAAATTTGCGACATTAAGAAATTATTTTTTGAAAAATTTACTATAGAAAAGGCAATCCTCGGCGTATTTAAAATTTGTGACAGTAAAAAGTAATTTTTTGAAAAATTTACTACACAAAAGGCAATCCTCGCCGTATTTAAACTTTGCGACAGTAAAAATTATTTTTGAAAAATTTATTATAAAAAAGCACACCTCGGCGTATTTCAAATTTGCGACAGTAAAAAATTATTTTTTGAATAATTTACTATAGAAAAGGCATTCCTGGACGTATTTAAAATTTGTGACAGCAAAAAATTATTTTTTGAAAAATTTACAACACAAAAGGCACAACTCGGGTTATTTAAATTTGCGACAGTAAAAAATTATTTTTTGCAAAAATTTACTATAGAAAAGGCATTGCGCGGCGTATTTAAAATTTGTCACAGCAAAAAATTATTTTTGAAAAATTTACTACGCAAAAGTCACACCTCGGTGTATTTAAATTTGCGACAGTAAAAAATTATTTTTTGACAAATGTACTATAGAAAAGTCAGTCCTCGGCGTATTTAAAGTTTGCGACAGTAAAAAATTATTTTTTGAAAAATTTGCTACACAAAAAGCAATCCTGGGCGTATTTAAAATTTGCGATAGTAAAAAATTATTTGTTGAAAAATTTACTTTAGAAAAGGCAAACCTCGTCGTAGTTAAAATTTGCGACAGTAAAAAATTATTTGTTGAGAAATTTGCTTTAGAAAAGGCAAACCTCGTCGTATTTAAAATATGCGACATTAAAAAATTATTTTTTGAAAAATTTTCCATAGAAAAGTCAATTCTCGACGTATTTAAAACTTCCTACAGTAAAAAATTATTTTTTGAAAAATATACTACAGAAAAGGCAATCACTGGCGTATTTAAATTTTGCAACAGTAAAAATTGTTTTTTGAAAAATTTTCTATAGAAAAGGCAATCCTCGGCGTATTTAAAATTTGCGACAGTAAAAAAATATTTTTTGAAAAACTTACTATAGAAAAGGCAATCCCTGGCGGATTTAAATTTTGCGACAGTAAAAATTATTTTTTAAAAAATTTACTATAGAAAAGGCAATCCTCGGCGTATTTAAAATTTGCGACAGTATAAAGTTATTTTTTGAAAAATTTACTACACAAAAGGCAATCCTCGGCGTATTTGAAATTTGCGACAGGAAAAAATTATTTGTTGAGAAATTTATTTTAGAAAAGGCAAACCTCGTGGTATTTAAAATTTGCGACAGTAAAAATTATGTTTTGAACAATTTACTATAGAAAAGTCAATCCTCAGCGTATTTAAAATTTGCGACAGTAAAAAATTATATTTGAAAAATTTACTACAGAAAAGGCAATCCCTGGCGTATTTAATATTTGCGACAGTAAAAAAATTTTTTGAAAAATTTACTATAGAAAAGGCATTCTTCGGCGTATTTAAAATTTGTGACAGCAGAAAACCATTTTTTGCAAAATTTACTACACAAAAGGCACACCTCGGGGTATTTAAATTTGCGACAGTAAAAAATTATTTTTTGAAAAATTTACTATAGAAAAGTCAATCCTCGGCGTATTTAAAATTTGCGACAGTAAAAAATTATTTTTTGAAAAATTTACTACACAAAAGGCACACCTCGTCGTATTTAAAATTTGCGACATTAAAAAATTATTTTTTGAAAAATTTACTATAGAAAAGGCAATCCCTGGCGTATTTAAAATTTCCGACATTAAGAAATTATTTTTTGAAAAATTTTCCATAGAAAAAGCAATCCTCAGCGTATTTAAAACTTGGAACAGTGAAAAATTATTTTTTGAAAAATATACTACAGAAAAGGCAATCACTGGCGTATTTAAATTTTGCAACAGTAAAACGTATTTTTTTGAAAAATTTTCTATAGAAAAAGCAATCCTCGGCGTATTTAAAATTTGCGACAGTAAAAAAATATTTTTTGAAAAACTTACTATAGAAAAGGCAATCCTTGGCGTATTTAAATTTTGCGACACTAAAAATTATTTTTTGAAAAATTTACTTTAGAAAAGGCAAACCTCGTCGTATTTAAAATTTGCGACAGTAAAAAAATATTTTTTGAAGAATTTACTACAGAAAAGTCAATCCTCGGCGTATTTAAGATTTGCGACAGTAAAAAATTATTTTATGAAAAATTTGCTACACAAAAGGCACTCCTCGGCGTATTTAAAATTTGCGATAGTATAAAATTATTTGTTGAAAAATTTACTTTAGAAAAGGCAAACCTCGTCGTATTTAAAATTTGCGACAGTAACAAATTATTTTTTGAAAAATTTTTCTATAGAAAAGGCAATCCCTGGCGAATTTAAAATTTACGACAGTAAATAATTATTTTTTTAAAAATTTACTACACAAAAGGCAATCCTCGGCGTATTTAAAATTTGCGGTAGTAAAAAAGTATTTGTTGATAAATTTACTTTAGAAAAGGCGAGCCTCGTCGTATTTAAAATTTGCGACAGTAAAAAATTATTTTTTGAAAAATTAACTATAGAAAAGGCAATCCCTGGCGTATTTAAAATTACCGACATTAAGAAATAATTTTTTGAAAAGGCAATCCTCGGCGTATTTAAAATTTGCGACAGTAAAAAAATATTTTTTGAAAAACTTACTATAGAAAAGGCAATCCCTGGCGTATTTAAAATTTCCGACATTAAGAAATTATTTTTTGAAAAATTTACTATAGAAAATGCAATCCCCGACGTATTTAATATTTGCGACAGTAAAAAATTATTTTTTGAAAAATATACTATAGAAAACTCAATCCTCAGCATATTTATAATTTGCGACAGTTAAAAATTATTTTTTGAAAGATTTACTACACAAAAGGCAATCCTCGGCGTATTTAAAATTTGCGACAGTAAAAAATTATTTTTTGAAAAATTTAATATAGAAAAGGCAATCCCTGGCGTATTTAAAATTTCCGACATTAAGAAATTATTTTTTGAAAAATTTACTATAGAAAATGCAATCCCCGGCGTATTTAATATTTGCGACAGTAAAAAATTATTTTTTGAAAAATTTACTATCGAAAAGGCAATCCCCGGCGTATTTAAAATTTGCGACAGTAAAAAATAATTTTTTGAAAAATTTACTATAGAAAGGGCAATACTCGGCGTATTGAAAATTTGCGACAGTAAAAATAATTTTTTGAAACATTTACTAAATAAAAGACAATCCCTGGCGTATTTAAAATTTCCGACATTAAGAAATTATTTTTTTAAAAATTTTCCATAGAAAAAGCAATCCTCGGCGTATTTAAAACTTGGAACAGTAAAAAATTATTTTTTGAAAAATATACTACAGAAAAGGCAATCACTGGCGTATTTAAATTTTGCAACAGTAAAAATTGTTTTTTGAAAAATTTTCTATAGAAAAGGCAATCCTCGGCGTATTTAAAATTTGCGACAGTAAAAAAATATTTTTGAAAAACTTACTATAGAAAAGGCAATCCCTGGCGGATTTAAATTTTGCGACAGTAAAAATTATTTTTTAAAAAATTTACTATAGAAAAGGCAATCCTCGGCGTATTTAAAATTTGCGACAGTATAAAGTTATTTTTTGAAAAATTTACTACACAAAAGGCAATCCTCGGCATATTTGAAATTTGCGACAGGAAAAAATTATTTGTTGAGAAATTTATTTTAGAAAAGGCAAACCTCGTGGTATTTAAAATTTGCGACAGTAAAAATTATTTTTTGAACAATTTACTATAGAAAAGTCAATCCTCAGCGTATTTAAAATTTGCGACAGTAAAAAATTATATTTGAAAAATTTACTACAGAAAAGGCAATCCCTGGCGTATTTAATATTTGCGACAGTAAAAAAATTTTTTTGAAAAATTTACTATAGAAAAGGCATTGTTCGGCGCATTTAAAATTTGTGACAGCAGAAAACCATTTTTTGCAAAATTTACTACACAAAAGGCACACCTCGGGGTATTTAAATTTGCGACAGTAAAAAATTATTTTTGAAAAATTTACTATAGAAAAGTCAATCCTCGGCGTATTTAAAATTTGCGACAGTAAAAAATTATTTTTTGAAAAATTTACTACACAAAAGGCACACCTCGTCGTATTTAAAATTTGCGACATTAAAAAATTATTTTTTGAAAAATTTACTATAGAAAAGGCAATCCCTGGCGTATTTAAAATTTCCGACATTAAGAAATTATTTTTTGAAAAATTTTCCATAGAAAAAGCAATCCTCGGCGTATTTAAAACTTGGAACAGTAAAAAATAATTTTTTGAAAAATATACTACAGAAAAGGCAATCCTTGACGTATTTAAATTTTGCGACACTAAAAATTATTTTTTGAAAAATTTACTTTAGAAAAGGCAAACCTCGTCGTATTTAAAATTTGCGACAGTAAAAAATTATTTTTTGAAGAATTTACTACAGAAAAGTCAATCCTCGGCGTATTTAAAATTTGCGACAGTAAAAAAATATTTTTTGAAAAACTTACTATAGAAAAGGCAATCCTTGGCGTATTTAAATTTTGCGACACTAAAAATTATTTTTTGAAAAATTTACTTTAGAAAAGGCAAACCTCGTCGTATTTAAAATTTGCGACAGTAAAAAATTATTTTTTGAAGAATTTACTACAGAAAAGTCAATCCTCGGCGTATTTAAAATTTGCGACAGTAAAAAATTATTTTATGAAAAATTTGCTACACAAAAGGCAATCCTCGGCGTATTTAAAATTTGCGATAGTATAAAATTATTTGTTGAAAAATTTACTTTAGAAAAGGCAAACCTCGTCGTATTTAAAATTTGCGACAGTAACAAATTATTTTTTGAAAAATTTTTCTATAGAAAAGGCAATCCCTGGCGAATTTAAAATTTACGACAGTAAAAAATTATTTTTTTAAAAATTTACTACACAAAATTCAATCCTCGGCGTATTTAAAATTTGCGGTAGTAAAAAAGTATTTGTTGATAAATTTACTTTAGAAAAGGCGAGCCTCGTCGTATTTAAAATTTGCGACAGTAAAAAATTATTTTTTGAAAAATTAACTATAGAAAAGGCAATCCCTGGCGTATTTAAAATTACCGACATTAAGAAATAATTTTTTGAAAAGTTTACTATACAAAAGGCAATCCCCGGCATATTTAAAATTTGCGACATTAAAAAATTATTTTTTGAAAAATTTACTATAGAAAAGGCAATCCCTGGCGTATTTAAAATTTCCGACATTAAGAAATTATTTTTTGAAAAATTTACTATAGAAAATGCAATCCCCGGCGTATTTAATACTTGCGACAGTAAAAAATTATTTTTTGGAAAATTTACTATAGAAAAGGCAATCCTCGGCGTATTTAAAATTTGCGACAGTAAAAAATAATTTTTTGAAAAATTTACTATAGAAAAGGCAATCCTCGGCGTATTTAAAATTTGCGACAGTAAAAAATACTTTTTTGAAAAATTTACTAAATAAAAGACAATCCCTGGCGTATTAAAATTTTGCGACATTAAAAATTATTTTTTGAAAAATTTACTACACAAAAGGCAAAGCTCGGGGTACTTAAATTTGCGACAGTAAAAATTTTTTTTTGAAAAATATACTATAGAAAAGTCAATCCTCAGCGTATTTAAAATTTGCGACAGTAAAAAATTATTTTTTGAAAAATTTACTATAGAAAAGGCAATCCTCGGCGTATTTAAAATTTGCGATAGTAAAAAATTATTTGTTGAAAAATTTACTTTAGAAAAGCAAACCTCGTCGTATTTAAAATTTGCGACAGTAACAATTTATTTTTTGAAAAATTTTTCTATAGAAAAGGCAATCCCTGGCGAATTTAAAATTTACGACAGTAAAAAATTATTTATTTAAAAATTTACTACACAAAAGGCAATCCTCGGCGTATTTAAAATTTGCGATAGTAAAAAACTATTTGTTGATAAATTTACTTTAGAAAAGGCGAGCCTCGTCGTATTTAAAATTTGCGACAGTAAAAAATTATTTTTTGAAAAATTAACTATAGAAAAGGCAATCCCTGGCGTATTTAAAATTACCGACATTAAGAAATATTTTTTTGCTAAATTTACTATACAAAAGGCAATCCCCGGCGTATTTAAAATTTGCGACAAAAAAAATTATTTTTTGAAAAATTTACTACACAAAGGCAATCCCCGGCGTATTTAAAATTTGCGATAGTAAAAATTAATTGTTGAAAAATTTATTTGAGAAAAGGCAAACCTCGTCGTATTTAAAATTTGCGACAGTAAAAACTTATTTTTGGAAAAACTTACTATAGAAAAGGCAATCCCTGGCGTATTAAAATTTTGCGACATTAAAAATTAATTTTTGAAAAATTTACTACTCAAACGGCAAAGCTCGGGGTACTTAAATTTGCGACAGTAAATTTTTTTTTTTGAAAAATATACTGTAGAAAAGTCAATCCTCAGCGTATTTAAAATTTGCGAGAGTAAAAAATTATTTTTTGAAAAATTTACTATAGAAAAGGCAATCCCTGGCGTATTTAAAATTTCCGACATTAAGAAATTATTTTTTGAAAAATTTACTATAGAAAATGCAATCCCCGGCGTATTTAATATTTGCGACAGTAAAAAATTATTTTTTGAAAAATATACTATAGAAAAGTCAATCCTCAGCATATTTATAATTTGCGACAGTTAAAAATTATTTTTTGAAAGATTTACTACACAAAAGGCAATCCTCGGCGTATTTAAAATTTGCGACAGTAAAAAAATATTTTTTGAAAAACTTACTATAGAAAAGGCAATCCCTGGCGTATTTAAAATTTCCGACATTAAGAAATTATTTTTTGAAAAATTTACTATAGAAAATGCAATCCCCGGCGTATTTAATATTTGCGACAGTAAAAAATTATTTTTTGAAAAATATACTATAGAAAACTCAATCCTCATCATATTTATAATTTGCGACAGTTAAAAATTATTTTTTGAAAGATTTACTACACAAAAGGCAATCCTCGGCGTATTTAAAATTTGCGACAGTAAAAAATTATTTTTTGAAAAATTTAATATAGAAAAGGCAATACCTGGCGTATTTAAAATTTCCGACATTAAGAAATTATTTTTTGAAAAATTTACTATAGAAAATGCAATCCCCGGCGTATTTAATATTTGCGACAGTAAAAAATTATTTTTTGAAAAATTTACTATAGAAAAGGCAATCCCCGGCGTATTTAAAATTTGCGACAGTAAAAAATAATTTTTTGAAAAATTTACTATAGAAAAGGCAATACTCGGCGTATTTAAAATTTGCGACAGTAAAAATAATTTTTTGAAACATTTACTAAATAAAAGACAATCCCTGGCGTATTAAAATTTTGCGACATTAAAAATTATTTTTTGAAAAATTTACTACACAAAAGGCAAAGCTCGGGGTACTTAAATTTGCGACAGTAAAAATTTTTTTTTGATAAATATACTATAGAAAAGTCAATCCTCAGCGTATATAAAATTTGCGACAGTAAAAAATTATTTTTTGAACAATTTACTATAGAAAAGGCAATCCCTGGCGTATTTAAAATTTCCGACATTAAGAAATTATTTTTTGAAAAATTTACTATAGCAAATGCAATCCCCGGCGTATTTAATATTTGCGACAGTAAAAAATTATTTTTTGAACAATATACTATAGAAAAGTCAATCCTCAGCATATTTATAATTTGCGACAGTTAAAAATTATTTTTTGAAAGATTTACTACACAAAAGGCAATCCTCGGCGTATTTAAAATTTGCGACAGTAAAAAAATATTTTTTGAAAAACTTACTATAGAAAAGGCAATCCCTGGCGGATTTAAATTTTGCGACAGTAAAAATTATTTTTTGAAAAATTTACTATAGAAAAGGCAATCCTCGGCGTATTTAAAATTTGCGACAGTAAAAAGTTATTTTTTGAAAAATTTACTACACAAAAGGCAATCCTCGCCGTATTTAAACTTTGCGACAGCAAAAATTATTTTTTGAAAAATTTATTATAAAAAAGCACACCTCGGCGTATTTCAAATTTGCGACAGTAAAAAATTATTTTTTGAATAATTTACTATAGAAAAGGCATTCCTGGACGTATTTAAAATTTGTGACTGAAAAAATTATTTTTTGAAAAATTTACTACACAAAAGCACACGTCGGGTTATTTAAATTTGCGACAGTAAAAAATTATTTTTTGCAAAAATTTACTATAAAAAAGGCATTGCGCGGCGTATTTAATATTTGCGACAGTAAAAAATTATTTTTTGAAAAATATACTATAGAAAAGTCAATCCTCAGCATATTTATAATTTGCGACAGTTAAAAATAATTTTTTGAAAGAATTACTACACAAAAGGCAATCCTCGGCGTATTTAAAATTTGCGACAGTAAAAAAATATGTTTTGAAAAACTTACTATAGAAAAGGCAATCCCTGGCGAATTTAAAATTTCCGACATTAAGAAATTATTTTTTGAAAAATTTACTATAGAAAATGCAATCCCCGGCGTATTTAATATTTGCGACAGTAAAAAATTATTTTTTGAAAAATTTACTATAGAAAAGGCAATCCTCGGCGTATTTAAAATTTGCGACATTAAGAAATTATTTTTTGAAAAATTTACTATAGAAAAGACAATCCTCGGCGTATTTAAAATTTGCGACAATAAAAAGTTATTTTTTGAAAAATTTGCTACACAAAAGGCACACCTCGTCGTATTTAAAATTTGCGACATTAAGAAATTATTTTTTGAAAAATTTACTATAGAAAAGGCAATCCTCGGCGTATTTAAAATTTGTGACAGTAAAAAGTAATTTTTTGAAAAATTTACTACACAAAAGGCAATCCTCGCCGTATTTAAACTTTGCGACAGTAAAAATTATTTTTTGAAAAATTTATTATAAAAAATCACACCTCGGCGTATTTCAAATTTGCGACAGTAAAAAATTATTTTTTGAATAATTTACTATAGAAAAGGCATTCCTGGACGTATTTAAAATTTGTGACAGCAAAAAATTATTTTTTGAAAAATTTACAACACAAAAGGCACACCTCGGGTTATTTAAATTTGCGACAGTAAAAAATTATATTTTGCAAAAATTTACTATAGAAAAGGCATTGCGCGGCGTATTTAAAATTTGTCACAGCAAAAAATTATTTTTGAAAAATTTACTACGCAAAAGTCACACCTCGGTGTATTTAAATTTGCGACAGTAAAAAATTATTTTTTGACAAATGTACTATAGAAAAGTCAGTCCTCGGCGTATTTAAAGTTTGCGACAGTAAAAAATTATTTTTTGAATAATTTGCTACACAAAAAGCAATCCTGGGCGTATTTAAAATTTGCGATAGTAAAAAATTATTTGTTGAAAAATTTACTTTAGAAAAGGCAAACCTCGTCGTATTTAAAATTTGCGACAGTAAAAAATTATTTGTTGAGAAATTTGCTTTAGAAAAGGTAAACCTCGTCGTATTTAAAATATGCGACATTAAAAAATTATTTTTTGAAAAATTTTCCATAGAAAAGTCAATTCTCGGCGTATTTAAAACTTGCTACAGTAAAAAATTATTTATTGAAAAATATACTACAGAAAAGGCAATCACTGGCGTATTTAAATTTTGCAACAGTAAAAATTATTTTTTGAAAAATTTTCTATAGAAAAGGCAATCCTCGGCGTATTTAAAATTTGCGACAGTAAAAAAATATTTTTTGAAAAACTTACTATAGAAAAGGCAATCCCTGGCGGATTTAAATTTTGCGACAGTAAAAATTATTTTTTGAAAAATTTACTATAGAAAAGGCAATCCCTGGCGTATTTAATATTTGCGACAGTAAAAAATTTTTTTTGAAAAATTTACTATAGAAAAGGCATTCTTCGGCGTATTTAAAATTTGTGACAGCAGAAAACCATTTTTTGCAAAATTTACTACACAAAAGACACACCTCGGGGTATTTAAATTTGCGACAGGAAAAAATTATTTGTTGATAAATTTATTTTAGAAAAGGCAAACCTCGTCGTATTTAAAATATGCGACAGTAAAAAGTTATTTTTTGAACAATTTACTATAGAAAAGTCAATCCTCGGCGTATTTAAAATTTGCGCCAGTAAAAAATTATATTTTGAAAAATTTACTATAGAAAAGGCAATCCCTGGCGTATTTAATATTTGCGACAGTAAAAAATTTTTTTTGAAAAATTTACTATAGAAAAGGCATTCTTCGGCGTATTTAAAATTTGTGACGGCAGAAAACCATTTTTTGCAAAATTTACTACACAAAAGACACACCTCGGGGTATTTAAATTTGCGACAGTAAAAAATTATTTTTTGAAAAATTTACTATAGAAAAGTCAATCCTCGGCGTATTTAAAATTTGCGACAGTAAAAAATTATTTTTTGAAAAATTTACTACACAAAAGGCAATCCTCGGCGTATTTAAAATTTGCGACAGTAAAAAATTATTTTTTAAAAAATTTACTATAGAAAACGCAATTTTCGGCGTATTTAAAATTTGCGATAAAAAAAATTATTTTTTGAAAAATTTACTACACAAAAGGCAATCCCCGGCGTATTTAAAATTTGCGATAGTAAAAATTATTTGTTGAAAAATTTACTTTAGAAAAATTAAACCTCGTCGTATTTAAAATTTGCGACAGTAAAAAATTAACTGTTGAGAAATATATTTAAGAAAAAAGCAAACCCCGTCGTATTTAAAATTTGCGACAGTAACAAATTATTTTTTGAAAAATTTACTATAGAAAAGGCAATCCCTGGCGTATTTAAAATTTGAGACAGTAAAAAATTATTTTTTTAAAAATTTACTACACAAAAGGCAATCCTCGGCGTATTTAAAATTTGCGATAGTAAAAAAGTATTTGTTGATAAATTTACTTTAGAAAAGGCGAACCTCGTCGTATTTAAAATTTGCGACAGTAAAAAATTACTTTTGAAAAATTTACTATAGAAAAGGCAATCCCTGGCGTATTTAAAATTACCGACATTAAGAAATTATTTTTTGAAAAATTTACTATACAAACAGCAATCCCCGGCGTATTTAATATTTGTGACAGTAAAAAATTATTTTTTGAAAAATTTACTATAGAAAAGGCAATTCTCGGCGTATTTAAAATTTGCGACAGTAAAAAAAATTTTGAAAAATTTACTATAGAAAATGCAATCCTCGACGTATTTAAAATTTGCGACAGTAATAAATAATTTTTTGATAAATTTACTATATAAAAGGCAATCCCTGGCGTATTTAAATTTTGCGACAGTAAAAATTATTTTTTGAAAAATTTTCTTTAGAAAAAGCAATCCTCGGCGTATTTAAAATTCGCGACAGTAAAAAATTATTTTTGGAAAAACTTACTATAGAAAAGGCAATCCCTGGCGTATTAAAATTTTGTGACATTAAAAATTATTTTTTGAAAAATTTATTATAAAATTTGCGAAAATAAATAAATTATATTTTGAAAATTTGAAAAATTTATTATAGAAAAGGCAATCCCCGGCGTATTTATTATTTGCGACAGTAAAAAACTTACTATAGACAAGGCAATCCTCGGCGTATTTAAAATTTGAGACAGTAAAAAATAATTTTTTGAAAAATTTACTATAGAATATTTAAAATTTGCGACATTAAAAAATTATTTTTTAAAAAATTTACTATATAAAAGGCAATCCCTGGCATATTTAAATTTTGCGACAGTAAAAATTATTTTTTGAAAAATTTATTATAAAAAAGCACCCCTCGGGGTATTTAAATGTGCGAAAGTAAAAAATTATTTTTTGAAAAATTTACTATAGAAAAGTCAATCCTCGGCGTATTTCAAATTTGCGACAGTAAAAAATTATTTTTTGAACAATTTACTATAGAAAAGGCATTCCTCGCCGTATTTAAAATTTGTGACAGCAAAAAATTATTTTTTGAAAAATTTACTACACAAAAGGCACACCTCGGTGCATTTAAATTTGCGACAGTAAAAAATAATTTTTTGAAAAATTTGCTATAGAAAAGGCACTGCTCGGCGTATTTAAAATTTGTGACAGCAAAAAATTATTTTAAAAAAAAATTTACTTCACAAAAGGCAATCCTCGGCGTATTTAAAATTTGCGATAGTAAAAAATTATTTGTTGAAAAATTTACTTTAGAAAAGGCAAGCCTCGTCGTATTTAAGATTTGCGACAGTAAAAAATTATTTGTTGAGAAATTTACTCTAGAAAAGGCAAACTTCGTCGTATTTAAAATTTGCGACATTAAAAAATTATTTTTGAAAAATTTACTATAGAAAAGGCAATCCCTGGCGTATTTAAAATTTCCGACATTAAGAAATTATTTTTTGAAAAATTTACTATAGAAAATGCAATCCTCGGCGTATTTAAAACTTGCTACAGTAAAAAATTATTTTTTGAAAAATATACTACAGAAAAGGCAATCACTGGCGTATTTAAATTTTGCAACAGTAAAAATTATATTTTGAAAAATTTTCTATAGAAAAGGCAAACCTCGGCGTATTTAAAATTTGCGACAGTAAAAAAATATTTTTTGAAAAACTTACTATAGGAAAGGCAATCCCTGGCGTATTTAAATTTTGCGACACTAAATATTATTTTTGAAAAATTTACTATAGAAAAGGCAATCCTCGGCGTGTTTAAAATTTGCGACAGTAAAAAGTTATTTTTTGAAAAAATTACTACACAAACGGCTATCCTCGGCGTATTTAAAATTTGCGACAATAAAAAATTATTTGTTGAAAAATTTACTTTAGAAAAGGCAAACCTCGTCGTATTTAAAATTTGCGACAGAAAAAAATAATTTTTTGAAAAATTTACTATAGAAAATTCATTCCTCGGCGTATTTAAAATTTGCGACAGTAAAAAATTATATTTTGAAAAATTTACTATACAAAAGGCAGTCCCTGGCGTATTTAATATTTGCGACAGTAAAAAATTATTTTTTGAAAAATTTACTATAGAAAAGGCATTCTTCGGCGTATTTAAAATTTGTGACAGCAACAAACTATTTTTTGCAAAATTTACTACACAAAAGGCACACCTCGGTGTATTTAAATTTGCGACAGTAAAAAATTATTTTTTGAAAAATTTACTGTAGAAAAGTGAATCGTCGGCGTATTTAAAATTTGCGACAGTAAAAAATTATTTTTTGAAAAATTTACTACACAAAAGGCAATCCTCGGCGTATTTAAAATATGCGACAGTAAAAGATTATTTTTGAAAAATTTACTATAGAAAAGGCAAACCTCGTTGTATTTAAAATTTGCGACAGTAAAAAATTATTTGTTGAGAAATTTACTTTGGAAAAGGCAAACCTCGTCGTATTTAAACTTTGCGACATTAAAATATTATTTTTTGAAAAATTTACTATAGAAATGGCAATCCCTGGCGTATTTAAAATTTCCGACATTAAGAAATTATTTCTTGAAAAATTTTCCATACAAAAGGCAATCCTCGGCGTATTTAAAACATGCTACAGTAAAAAATTATTTTTTGAAAAATATACTACAGAAAAGGCAATCACTGGCGTATTTAAATTTTGCAACAGTAAAATTTATTTTTTGAAAAATTTTCTATAGAAAAGGCAATCCTCGGCGTATTTAAAATTTGCGACAGTAAAAAAATATTTTTTGAAAAACTCACTATAGGAAAGGCAATCCTTGGCGTATTTAAATTTTGCGACACTAAAAATTATTTTTTGAAAAATTTACTTTAGAAAAGGCAAACCTCGTCGTATTTAAAATTTGCGACAGTAAAAAATTATTTTTTGAAGAATTTACTACAGAAAAGTCAATCCTCGGCGTATTTAAAAGTTGCGACAGTAAAAAATTATATTTTGAAAAATTTACTATAGAAAAGGCAATCATTGGCGTATTTAATATTTGCGACAGTATAAAATTATTTTTGAAAAATTTACTATAGAAAAGGCATTCTTCGGCGTATTTAAAATTTGTGACAGCAAAAAACTATTTTTTGCAAAATTTACTACACAAAAGGCACACCTCGGGTTATTTAAATTTGCGACAGTAAAAAATTATTTTTTGATAAATTTACTATGGAAAAGTCAATCGTCGGCGTTTTTAAAATTTGCGACAGTAAAAAATTATTTTTTGAAAAATTTACTATAGAAAAGGCAAACCTCGTCGTATTTAAAATTTGCGACAGTAAAAAATTATTTGTTGAGAAATTTACTTTAGAAAAGGCAAACCTCGTCGTATTTAAAATTTGCGACAGTAAAAAATTATTTGTTGAGAAATTTACTTTAGAAAAGGCAAAACTCGTCGTATTTAAAATTTGCGTAATTAAAAAATTATTTTTTGAAAAATTTAGTATAAAAAGGCAATCCCTGGCGTATTTAAAATTTCCGACATTAAGAAATTATTTTTTGAAAAATTTTCCATAGAAAAGGCAATACTCGGCGTATTTAAAACTTGATACAGTAAAGAATTATTTTTTGAAAAATATACTACAGAAAGGGCAATCACTGGCGTATTTAAATTTTGCAACAGTAAAAGTTATTTTTTGAAAAATTTTCTATAGAAAAGGCAATCCTCGGCGTATTAAAAATTTTACTATATAAAAGGCAATCCCTGGCGTATTTAAATTTTGCGACAGTAAAAATTATTTTTTGAAAAATTTTCTTTAGAAAAAGCAATCCTCGGCGTATTTAAAATTTGCGACAGTAAAAAATTATTTTTGGAAAAACTTACTATAGAAAAGGCAATCCCTGGCGTATTAAAATTTTGCGACATTAAAAATTATTTTTTGAAAAATTTATTATAAAATTTGCGAAAATAAATAAATTATATTTTGAAAATTTGAAAAATTTATTATAGAAAAGGCAATCCCCGGCGTACTTATTATTTGCGACAGTAAAAAATTTACTATAGACAAGGCAATCCTCGGCGTATTTAAAATTTGAGACAGTAAAAAATATTTTTTTGAAAAATTTACTATAGAACAGGCAATCTTCGGCGAATGTAAAATTTGCGACATTAAAAAATTATTTTTTAAAAAATTTACTATATAAAAGGCAATCCCTGGCGTATTTAAATTTTGCGACAGTAAAAATTATTTTTTGAAAAATTTATTATAAAAAAGCACCCCTCGGGGTATTTAAATGTGCGAAAGTAAAAAATTATTTTTTGAAAAATTTACTATAGAAAAGTCAATCCTCGGCGTATTTCAAATTTACGACAGTAAAAAATTATTTTTTGAACAACTTACTATAGAAAAGGCATTCCTCGCCGTATTTAAAATTTGTGACAGCAAAAAATTATTTTTTGAAAAATTTACTACACAAAAGGCACACCTCGGTGCATTTAAATTTGCGACAGTAAAACATAATTTTTTGAAAAATTTGCTATAGAAAAGGCACTGCTCGGCGTATTTAAAATTTGTGACAGCAAAAAATTATTTTTTGAAAAATTTACTTCACAAAAGGCAATCCTCGGCGTATTTAAAATTTGCGATAATAAAAAATTATTTGTTGAAAAATTTACTTTAGAAAAGGCAAGCCTCGTCGTATTTAAGATTTGCGACAGTAAAAAATTATTTGTTGAGAAATTTACTCTAGAAAAGGCAAACTTCGTCGTATTTAAAATTTGCGACATTAAAAAATTATTTTGAAAAATTTACTATAGAAAAGGCAATCCCTGGCGTATTTAAAATTTCCGACATTAAGAAATTATTTCTTGAAAAACTTTCCATAGAAAAGGCAATCCTCGGCGTATTTAAAACTTGCTACAGTAAAAAATTATTTTTTGAAAAATATACTACAGAAAAGGCAATCACTGGCGTATTTAAATTTTGCAACAGTAAAAATTATTTTTTGAAAAATTTTCTATAGAAAAGGCAATCCTCGGCGTATTTAAAATTTGCGACAGTAAAAAAATATTTTTTGAAAAACTTACTATAGGAAAGGCAATCCCTGGCGTATTTAAATTTTGCGACAGTAAATATTATTTTTTGAAAAATTTACTATAGAAAAGGCAATCCTCGGCGTGTTTAAAATTTGCGACAGTAAAAAGTTATTTTTTGAAAAATTTACTACACAAAAGGCTATCCTCGGGGTATTTAAAATTTGCGACAATAAAAAATTATTTGTTGAAAAATTTACTTTAGAAAAGGCAAACCGCGTCGTATTTAAAATTTGCGACAGAAAAAAATTATTTTTTTAAAAATTTACTATAGAAAAGTCAATACTCGGCGTATTTAAAATTTGCGACAGTAAAAAATTATATTTTGAAAAATTTACTATACAAAAGGCAATCCCTGGCGTATTTAATATTTGCGACAGTAAAAATTATTTTTTGAAAAATTTACTATAGAAAAGGCATTCTTCGGCGTATTTAAAATTTGTGACAGCAAAAAACTATTTTTTGCAAAATTTACTACACAAAAGGCACACCTCGGGTTATTTAAATTTGCGACAGTAAAAAATTATTTTTTGATAAATTTACTATGGAAAAGTTAATCGTCGGCGTTTTTAAAATTTGCGACAGTAAAAAATTATTTTTTGAAAAATTTACTATAGAAAAGGCAAACCTCGTCGTATTTAAAATTTGCGACAGTAAAAAATTATTTGTTGAGAAATTTACTTTAGAAAAGGCAAACCTCGTCGTATTTAAAATTTGCGACAGTAAAAAATTATTTGTTGAGAAATTTACTTTAGAAAAGGCAAAACTCGTCGTATTTAAAATTTGCGACATTAAAAAATTATTTTTTGAAAAATTTAGTATAAAAAGGCAATCTCTGGCGTATTTAAAATTTCCGACATTAAGAAATTATTTTTTGAAAAATTTTCCATAGAAAAGGCAATCCTCGGCGTATTTAAAACTTGCTACAGTAAAAAATTATTTTTTGAAAAATATACTACAGAAAGGGCAATCACTGGCGTATTTAAATTTTGCAACAGTAAAAGTTATTTTTTGAAAAATTTTCTATAGAAAAGGCAATCCTCGGCGTATTAAAAATTTTACTATATAAAAGGCAATCCCTGGCGTATTTAAATTTTGCGACAGTAAAAACTATTTTTTGAAAAATTTTCTTTAGAAAAAGCAATCCTCGGCGTATTTAAAATTTGCGACAGTAAAAAATTATTTTTGGAAAAACTTACTATAGAAAAGGCAATCCCTGGCGTATTAAAATTTTGCGACATTAAAAATTATTTTTTGAAAAATTTATTATAAAATTTGCGAAAATAAATAAATTATATTTTGAAAATTTGAAAAATTTATTATAGAAAAGGCAATCCCCGGCGTATTTATTATTTGCGACAGTAAAAAATTTACTATAGACAAGGCAATCCTCGGCGTATTTAAAATTTGAGACAGTAAAAAATAATTTTTTGAAAAATTTACTATAGAACAGGCAATCTTCGGCGTATTTAAAATTTGCGACATTAAAAAATTATTTTTTAAAAAATTTATTATATAAAAGGCAATCCCTGGCGTATTTAAATTTTGCGACAGTAAAAATTATTTTTTGAAAAATTTATTATAAAAAAGCACCCCTCGGGGTATTTAAATGTGCGAAAGTAAAAAATTATTTTTTGAAAAATTTACTATAGAAAAGTCAATCCTCGGCGTATTTCAAATTTGCGACAGTAAAAAATTATTTTTTGAACAATTTACTATAGAAAAGGCATTCCTCGCTGTATTTAAAATTTGTGACAGCAAAAAATTATTTTTTGAAAAATTTACTACACAAAAGGCACACCTCGGTGCATTTAAATTTGCGACAGTAAAAAATAATTTTTTGAAAAATTTGCTATAGAAAAGGCACTGCTCGGCGTATTTAAAATTTGTGACAGCAAAAAATTATTTTTTGAAAAATTTACTTCACAAAAGGCAATCCTCGGCGTATTTAAAATTTGCGATAGTAAAAAATTATTTGTTGAAAAATTTACTTTAGAAAAGGCAAGCCTCGTCGTATTTAAGATTTGCGACAGTAAAAAATTATTTGTTGAGAAATTTACTCTAGAAAAGGCAAACTTCGTCGTATTTAAAATTTGCGACATTAAAAAATTATTTTTGAAAAATTTACTATAGAAAAGGCAATCCCTGGCGTATTTAAAATTTCCTACATTAAGAAATTATTTTTTGAAAAACTTTCCATAGAAAAGGCAATCCTCGGCGTATTTAAAACTTGCTACAGTAAAAAATTATTTTTTGAAAAATATACTACAGAAAAGGTAATCACTGGCGTATTTAAATTTTGCAACAGTAAAAATTATTTTTTGAAAAATTTTCTATAGAAAAGGCAATCCTCGGCGTATTTAAAATTTGCGACAGTAAAAAAATATTTTTTGAAAAACTTACTATATGAAAGGCAATCCCTGGCGTATTTAAATTTTGCGACAGTAAATATTATTTTTTGAAAAATTTACTATAGAAAAGGAAATCCTCGGCGTGTTTAAAATTTGCGACAGTAAAAAGTTATTTTTTGAAAAATTTACTACACAAAAGGCTATCCTCGGCGTATTTAAAATTTGCGACAATAAAAAATTATTTGTTGAAAAATTTACTTTAGAAAAGGCAAACCGCGTCGTATTTAAAATTTGCGACAGAAAAAAATTATTTTTTGAAAAATTTACTATAGAAAAGTCAATCCTCGGCGTATTTAAAATTTGCGACAGTAAAAAATTATATTTTGAAAAATTTACTATACAAAAGGCAATCCCTGACGTATTTAATATTTGCGACAGTAAAAAATTAGGATTTGAAAAATTTACTATAGAAAAGGCATTCTTCGGCGTATTTAAAATTTGTGACAGCAAAAAATTATTTTTTGAAAAATTTACTATAGAAAAGTGAATCGTCGGCGTATTTAAAATTTGCGACAGTAAAAAATTATTTTTTGAAAAATTTACTACACAAAAGGCAATCCTCGGCGTATTTAAAATATGCGACAGTAAAAAATTATTTTTTGAAAAATTTACTATAGAAAAGGCAAACCCCGTTGTATTTAAAATTTGCGACAGTAAAAAAATATTTGTTGAGAAATTTACTTTGGAAAAGGCAAACCTCGCCGTATTTAAACTTTGCGACATTAAAATATTATTTTTTGAAAAATTTACTATAGAAATGGCAATCCCTGGCGTATTTAAAATTTCCGACATTAAGAAATTATTTCTTGAAAAATTTTCCATAGGAAAGGCAATCCTCGGCGTATTTAAAACTTGCTGCAGTAAAAAATTATTTTTTGAAAAATATACTACAGAAAAGGCAATCACTGGCGTATTTAAATTATGCAACAGTAAAATTTATTTTTTGAAAAATTTTCTATAGAAAAGGCAATCCTCGGCGTATTTAAAATTTGCGACAGTAAAAAAATATTTTTTTAAAAACTCACTATAGAAAAGGCAATCCTTGGCGTATTTAAATTTTGCGACACTAAAAATTATTTTTTGAAAAATTTACTTTAGAAAAGGCAAACCTCGTCGTATTTAAAATTTGCGACAGTAAAAAATTATTTTTTGAAGAATTTACTACAGAAAAGTCAATCCTCGGCGTATTTAAAAGTTGCGACAGTAAAAAATTATATTTTGAAAAATTTACTATAGAAAAGGCAATCATTGGCGTATTTAATATTTGCGACAGTATAAAATTATTTTTTGAAAAATTTACTATAGAAAAGGCATTCTTCGGCGTATTTAAAATTTGTGACAGCAAAAAACTATTTTTTGCAAAATTTACTACACAAAAGGCACACCTCGGGTTATTTAAATTTGCGACAGTAAAAAATTATTTTTTGATAAATTTACTATGGAAAAGTCAATCGTCGGCGTATTTAAAATTTCCGACATTAAGAAATTATTTTTTGAAAAATTTTCCATAGAAAAGGCAATCCTCGGCGTATTTAAAACTTGCTACAGTAAAATATTATTTTTTGAAAAATATACTACAGAAAGGGCAATCACTGGCGTATTTAAATTTTGCAACAGTAAAAGTTATTTTTTGAAAAGTTTACTATAGAAAAGTCAATCGTCGGCGTATTTAAAATTTGCGACAGTAAAAAATTATTTTTTGAAAAATTTACTACATAAAAGGCAATCCTCGGCGTATTTAAAATATGCGACAGTAAAAAATTATTTTTTGAAAAATTTACTATAGAAAAGGCAAACCTCGTCGTATTTAAAATTTGCGACAGTAAAAAATTATTTGTTGAGAAATTTACTTTAGAAAAGGCAAACCTCGTCGTATTTAAAATTCGCGACATTAAAAAATTATTTTTTGAAAAATTTACTATAGAAAAGGCAATCCCTGGCGTATTTAAAATTTCCGACATTAAGAAATTATCTTTTGAAAAATTTTCCATAGAAAAGGCAATCCTCGGCGTATTTAAAATTTGCGACAGTAAAAAAATATTTTTTGAAAAACTTACTATAGAAAAGGCAATCCCTGGCGTATTTAAATTTTGCGACAGTAAAAAATTACATTTTGAAAAATTTACTATAGAAAAGGCAATCATTGGCGTATTTAATATTTGCGACAGTAAAAAATAATTTTTTGAAAATTTACTATAGAAAAGGCATTCTTCGACGTTTTTAAAATTTTTGACAGCAAGAAACTATTTTTTGCAAAATTTACTGCACAAAAGGCACACATCGGGGTATTTAAATTTGCGATAGTAAAAAAATATTTTTTGAGAAATTTACTATAGAAAAGTCAATCGTCGGCGTATTTATAATTTGCGACAGTAAAAAATTATTTTTTGAAAAATTTACTACATAAAAGGCAATCCTCGGCGTATTTAAAATATGCGACAGTAAAAAATTATTTTTTGAAAAATTTACTATAGAAAAGGCAAACCTCGTCGTATTTAAAATTTGCGACAGTAAAAAATTATTTGTTGAGAAATTTACTTTAGAAAAGGCAAACCTCGTCGTATTTAAAATTTGCGACATTAAAAATTATTTTTTGAAAAATTTACTATAGAAAAGGCAATCCCTGGCGTATTTAAAATTTCCGAAATTAAGAAATTATTTTTTGAAAAATTTTCCATAGAAAAGGCAATACTCGGCGTATTTAAAATTTGCGACAGTAAAAAAATATTTTTTGAAAAACTTACTATAGAAAAGGCAATCCCTGGCGTATTTAAATTTTGCGACAGTAAAAAATTATATTTTGAAAAATTTACTATAGAAAAGGCAATCATTGGCGTATTTAATATTTGCGACAGTAAAAAATAATTTTTTGAAAAATTTACTATAGAAAAGGCATTCTTCGACGTATTTAAAATTTGTGACAGCAAGAAACTATTTTTTGCAAAATTTACTGTTAAAAAATAATGTTACGAGCGTGGCCTTAATTCGCTATTTAAAACACAATATTTCAGATATAATTCAAAAGTTCTTTCTTTATTTAACTTTACTGTTTACTCTCACAAATTCACAAATAATTATCAAATCAACTCTTTATTTGTCGCTAGTACTGTACTTCTAATTATCGCAATCCAAATAGTTTACTTCGTTCACTTCGCTGTCTGAAATAATACTCGCCTCCTGGATGTTAGCACCGCCGTATTTATACTCTACGAATTATCCTAGAACCATCCTGAATATTCCATTCTCCAAACCCAGTTTACTAGGATGTCACTAACCTAAAGTTGTTTCCATTTCCAATAGGTGTCGCTTGTATCACTTTGTGGCGCGTAACACTGTCCCCTTCTTAAAATTGTTCGTCCCGAACAACAGGTGATCCGCGGTCTTGATGCTCGCAGTATTCACATAAACGATCTAGATGAACGATTTTCCGTTTGCCTCTTGTACCCCGCTGAATCCTATATACTACGTCATTTATTCTAGTCACTACTGAATACGGTCCTTCCCAGTGTTGTTGTAATTTGGGAGAACGTCCCTTACGTCGTTTTGGGTTGTACAGCCAATCAAGGTCACCTTCATTAAATCCTGCTGAGTTAGCACTTAAGTCATAGCGGGTCTTCATCCGATCGGTATTTATTGCTAATTTTGCTCTCGTGACTTCGTGTACATCAGCCAATCGTTGTCTAAGTTCCGATACATAATCGTCTGGTAACTTTTGTTCACCTCTGGGTGTACCAAACTTGAGATCGCTAGGTAAACGCATCTCCTTTCCGAATATCACTTTTGCTGGCATTTGTCCGGTCGTGTTGTGTACACCTGATCGATAGGCCATTAAGAACATGGGAATATGTAGATCCCAATCGCGTTGGTGATAGTCGACTACTTTCTTTAGATGCTCGACCAATGTTCTGTTGAAGCGTTCTACCATGCCATCAGATTGTGGATGCAGAGGAGTTGTTCGGGTTTTTCTTATTCCCAGAATTTTACACATCTCTTGGAAAGTCCGTGATTCGAAGTTCCGTCCTTGGTCCGAATGAAGTTCATGAGGAACACCAAATCTACTGACCCAATTCATTACTACTTGATCCGCTACTGTGGTAGACTCTTGATTAGGGATTGCATAAGCTTCAGGCCATTTACTGAAATAGTCAATAGCAACTAATATATAACGGTTACGGCTATCTGTTTCTGGAAAAGGTCCAGCGATGTCTACGGCTATCCTTTCAAATGGGGCTCCTACATTATACTTATGCATTTCTCCTCTACTTCGGTGTGGTGGTCCTTTGCAAGAAGCAGAGATAGTGCATCTGCGGCACCATTCCTCAACATCCTCTCGCATATGTAACCAATAAAACCTTTCACGTATTTTGGAAATTGTTTTATTCACCCCCAAATGTCCTCCAGATGATCCACTATGCATTTCTTCTAGAACATCTTTGATCTGGGATGCTGGCACGACTATCTGCATTCGGAATGCCTCGCCGTTAGTTGATTCCCACTTGCGCTTTAATATACCACATTCAACGTGAAGAGAGTTCTATTGAGCCCAGTAGCTCTTCAGTTTCTCACTCCTCTCCGAGATTTCTTGCCATTGTGGTCTTTCCATGTCTTCTTTCCAAGCAAGAATAGGTGATATGTCTGGGTCTTCCCGTTGTGCTGTTCGCAAGCTCTCGTTGTTCCAACCTGTCGATGGTTCCACCGTCATCAGCTGTATTGTTGCTTTTGTTTCTTTTTCTTCCAGCCGAACGCAATGTCTGCATTCAACTTTGCATGGACCATAAGCTTGGACTCGCTCTATCCATCTCGCCACTTGCCCCTCAGGGTTCTTAAACTGCAAAAGCCATTTAAGCGCTGCAGGGTCAATGCGGAGGATAAATTGCTGCCCGTAGAGATATTTATGGAAATGCTTGGTTGAGTTTAAAATGGCAAGTAGCTCTTTCCTTGTAGCACAATAATTTCTCTCTGATTTTGAGAGTGCTTTGCTAATATAAGCTACTGGCACCTCTTGACCATCCTCCTCCTGTGAAAGCACTGCACCAATACCTACATTGCTGGCATCCGTGTCCAATACAAAAGTTTTTCCCAGCTTTGGATAGTGAAGCACTGGAGTTCCACAGAGCTGTTGCTTCAAATTTGCAAAACTCTCGTTACATTTATCTGACCATATGAACGGCTTTCCTTTTTCTGTAAGTTGATGTAGGCTCCTTGCTATATCTGCAAAACCTTTTACAAATCGCCTGTAGTAGGTAGCCAATCCAAGAAAACTCCTTAATTGATGTTTGTCCTTTGGATCAGGCCAATTTTTCACAGCTCTTATCTTCTCTGGATCAGTTCTTACTCCTTGTGATGAAACTATATGCCCCAAATATTTTACTTCATTCTTGAATAGAGCACATTTATTCTCAGTTTCAGTTTCGCATCTCTCAGTCTTTGAAGTACGTCCCGTAAGTTGTTTTTATGTTCCTCGACTGTCCTTCCGATCACAATTATGTCATCTAAGTAGACAAGACATGTTTTCCAGGTTAATCCTCGTAAAACACATTCCATGAGTCATTCGAATGTGGCTGGAGCATTACATAATCCAAATGGCATAACTTTGAATTGCCATAAGCCACTTCCAACTGAGAAAGCAGTTTTGTCTCGGTCCTCGGGATATATTTCCACTTGCCAGTAACCGCTCTTCAAATCCAATGTGGAAAACCATTGTGCTCCGGAAAGGGTGTCCAATGTGTCATCAATCCTTGGTAACGGATAGCTATCCTTTATTGTTACATTATTTAGTTGGCGGTAGTCCACACAGAATCGGGTGCTGTCATCCTTTTTCCTGACCAAAACAACTGGCGATGTCCAAGGGCTGTTAGATTCCTCAATTATGTCTTGTTCTTTCATGGAATTTATCATACCTGCAACTTCTGGTTGTTTGGCTAATGGTAGTCTTCGTGGTGGTTGCCGAATGGGCCTAGAATCTCCTGTATTGATCCAATGCTGGACAAGATTTGTTTTGGCGAAATCATCATCATTCATTGCAAATAATTCCGAAAATTCATCGATCATCTCTTTGGCATCGTTGTATTGCTGTTCACTTAAGGCACTAGATGAAAGAAGTTTCTGAACCTGTTGAGTAGTAGCTGGTATACGTATCGCCTCCTTAATATTACTACCATTTTCCAAATTAACAATCTGATAAACAGGCTCACAATTTCCAATTATAGCACCTTCTTTTAGTTGTACGTCATATTCGGATGTGTTGAGCACTCTGACTGGAATTAATGTTGCGCCTTCTGCCTTCACTAAAGTCTTACCAACGATGATGTTCGATGTTACTTTTGTAGGGTTAGGCTCCACCAGATAGAATCGGCAGGTCCCGATGTCATCAGTAAGCTTTGTCCATACTAGCGTCTCCGAGAATGCGGAGAGGGTCATATTCTAACAGACCATCGTCCTTATTTTTGCAGGATAATCTGTTCCTCCTCCTAGTCTCATAGGAATTTCTATGTTGCCATATTTGAGTATTCGTTCTCCGACATCTAAATCTATTTTATATGTGGTCATAAACTCTACTCCAAGGATGCATTCATCCATTATGTCTGAAACTAGGAAATTGTGAGGAAATAGTAGTTCACCTAGTTGAATATCCAAAGATATTTCTTCAAAAACTTGTGCTGCGGCTCCAGTTGCTGTTCTTAGTAAATATTTGGTGGTATTGTGAAGCCATTTGTTCCTGACAAGATCCGCTCTAATAATTGATCTCGAAGCTCCAGTGTCGATAGTGACAACGCAGTTATTTTTTCCTACACTTCCATATATAACAAGACTGCTATTATTTCTCTGCAACTGGGCTATCTGAATGATGACTTCGGGCCGTCGATTCTACCAACCAACTTCTGCCCCCCGAAGTTGGTTTTTAGATGTTTTCCGACTGCTTAACAGGGGAGCTGATGCGACTAGTCGCTGTTTGATTTCTAGGCTCTCCCCGAATAGCTTGCCCCCTGGCTCGACATCTTTGGCATTCTGTTCTGTCCTCCTCTTCTGGTGATTCTATTCGACGGCGTTTTCTGCAGTCCCTCTGGAGGTGTCCTGGTCTATTACAATTCCAGCATCACAGAATACCGCGTGAAGAATTGCTCTGTGATGGCTGCATTCTATTACAAGTACATTCCTCCACCGAAATTTTTCTCACTCATACTGCGCTTTGAGAAGCTTGCCTGGCAGATTCATACGCTAATGCATACGCTAGTGCTTCTGCTGTTCATTTCTTTCCTGCTAGCCTTAACGCTTTTGTAAATTTTGATCTGCAATGGCGTTCACAAATGCTTCTGTTGCCACTTCATTAAGGAAATCCGCATTTATGCTAGAGTACGAAAGATAAGCTAATCTTTCCACATCAGCCTGCAGTTGTTGTAGTGACTCGCCATGCTTTTGAATCCTTTTGCGTAACTGCAGGTGATATACTTGCTGCATGTGTTCATCTCCATAACGTAATTCTATCGCCTGTACTAGTGAAATGTAATCACGTTGCTTTTCAATCTGAATAGTTTTTAATAACTCTGACGCAGGACCTCGAAGGGCTAATACCAGAGCTGTAGCTTTGTCTGCGTCATTCCATCCATTTACTTCGGAAGCTGCCTCAAACTGTCTCTTGAAAATATGCCACGAATTTTGTCCATCAAATATTGGAGGTTTCATTCTGCCTGCACCGGATATTTCAGTTCCTTCGTGCCGAGATTGTCGATACTTCATTCTGTCCAAATCTGCTTTAAAGTTCTCAAGCTTCTCCGTAACATTTTGTTGCACTTCCCACACTTGCTGTTGAACTTCCAGCACTTCCTGCCGGATTCCTTCAATTTTTACATTTTGCTCGTCTAATGAATTTTTAAGAAAAGTCTTCTGTTCCTCCAAACAGGTTTCTAGACAATTCTGCAAAGAACACTTTTGTTCATCCCAACGGGCTTCTAGAGAATTCTTTTGTTCCTCAAAAGCATTCTTTTGTTCCTCAAAAGCATTCTTTTGTTCCTCAAAAGCATTCTTTTGCTCGTCCAAACGGGATTCCAGAGAATTCTTTTGTTCATCCAAACGCGCTTCTAGAGAATTCTTTTGTTCCTCAAAAGCATTCTTTTGTTCCTCAAGGGCATTTTTCACTTGCAGGGTTGAAAGCTCCATTTTGGTTATTAAAGTACCCAAAAGCTGTTCTAGGTTCATCGCAGGCTCTTCTTCAGTTTCTGGTTCTTCCTCGAAAACGTATATATCAGGATTCTTTTCTTCCTCTATCAACGCTTGTCTAAGTCGCTCGACTAGAACATTCTTTAGACCTGTCGTTTGCAATGACCGCTTCCCCAACTCCACTTTCAATTCCTGTATGCGAAGCTCCTCTAGTTTGCGTCCCATTCTTGCGCGATTTCACAAAATGAATCACTCTTTGAATTTCAAAGTCAAATGCCACCACTTTATTTCGCGATTTTATTTTACTTCTGACACCAGTTGTTACGAGCGTGGCCTTAGTTCGTTATTTAAAACACAATATTTCAGATATAATGGATGAATGCATCCTTGGAGTAGACTTTATGACCACATATAAAATAAATTTAGATGTCGGAGAACGAATAGTCAAATATGGCAACATAGAAATTCCTATGAGACTAGGAGGAGGAACAGATTATCCTGCAAAAATAAGGACGATGGTCTGTGAGAATATGACCCTCTCCGCATTCTCGGAGACGCTAGTATGGACAAAGCTTACTGATGACATCGGGACCTGCCGATTCTATCTGGTGGAGCCTAACCCTACAAAAGTAACATCGAACATCATCGTTGGTAAGACTTTAGTGAAGGCAGAAGGCGCAACATTAATTCCAGTCAGAGTGCTCAACACATCCGAATATGACGTACAACTAAAAGAAAATGCTATAATTGGAAATTGTGAGCCTGTTTATCAGATTGTTAATTTGGAAAATGGTAGTATATTAAGGAGGCGATACGTATACCAGCTACTACTCAACAGGTTCAGAAACTTCTTTCATCTAGTGCCTTAAGTGAACAGCAATACAACGATGCCAAAGAGATGATCGATGAATTTTCGGAATTATTTGCAATGAATGATGATGATTTCGGGAAAACAAATACTCGTAGTTTACTTCGTTCACTTCGCTGTCTGAAATAATACTCGCCTCCTGGATGTGAGCAGCGCCGTATTTATACTCTACGAATTATCCTAGAACCTTCCTGAATATTCCATTCTCCAAACCCAGTTTACTAGGATGTCACTAACCTAAAGTTGTTTCCATTTCCAATAGGTTTCGCTTGTATCACTTTGTGGCGCGTAACAATAATTTTTTGAAAAATTTACTACACAAAAGGCAATCCACGGCGTATTTAAAATTTGCGATAGTAAAAAATTATTTGTTGAAAAATTTACTTTAGAAGGTTCTATTAGCGTATTTCCTCTTATTACTCCTGGTTTCAGTTCTTGGTTTTCACTAGAGAAACAACCTCTTTGATTTAGTTTTATTTTTGCTACCATTTTTGTACGTGCTGGTATGTTTATACTTTCGGCTTCGTACTGATTTATTTTATTTATTATTTTCGAACCATTGTTCGGTTTCTTACCCTTAGGCTCACCTCGCTGTGTCAACTTGTACCAACTGATAGTCTTGGCTTGGGTCTTTCAAACCTCCATACCTGCTATCTGAGCTGATGTAAGTCAAATTGTCAAAGCTTGGGTCATTCGAACCTCCATACTTGACATTTGAGCTATGGCGAGACAATTTGTTCGACCTTGGGTCATTCAAACCTCCATATTCGTTTTTGCACATTGTCCCTGAATTTGCCTTAATGAATTTGCGTGTGATTTTGCCTCCTTGGGGCTTATTAATTTTTAGTGTTGGACGCTTGTTTTCGTGGTCTATTATGCTAGAAAATTTATTTAAAAAATCATGACCTAGAATTCCATCATATTTAAGTTGGAGGTCATCTTCCACCATGTGTATCTCGTGGGTAAAGAAATTTTTGCCTACTTGAAATTCATATTTGGCGGTTCCTGATTTATGTAGGGCTTTTCCAGCTAGAGGTGATACCTCCAAGCTCTTGGTTCTATCAACCATTGTGTCACCAAGTGATCTGGTTGCTTTGAGGACCGATATTTCGGCTACTGTATCGATTAGAAAATTACTAGTATCAAATGCTGTGATGGAATTTCTGATCGTCAAAACTGTGATTGGCGATCAGCGTTGAGAGGGAGATAAAGCATTTGATTTAATTTTTTGGATGTCGATGGACATCCGCGGATACAGTCATTTGGCTGAGGCGAGACTGAGCGACTGTAATGGCATCCTCGTCTCGCCGCAGACTGTCTTCCGATATCTGCTGATTTTTTGTTTTGGCAGTTGCTGCTCTAATATTTGGCGACCGTTTAGGTGATCCTGTGAAATTTTGTTGGGATCTTGGATTTTGAGGAACATAGGCCTCTTATTGGTTGCCTTGAAAACGGTGATTAACTGGAGTATTTCGTTGATACTGTGGAACACTCGGAGTATAATATCTTTGTGATTGATTTTCCCTTTGTATATTTGTATGAGGGAATGCCCTGCTATTACTTGGATAACTTGGCCGGAAAAGTCTTTTACGACATTCAGAAAAGTGATGATTTGGTATTTTGCAGTAGGGGTTCATTAGAAGTGGAGTGCCTTTCGGATTGCCGCGAAGGCAATTTCATTTGGTCAATATGTTGCACAGCGGGTGTGCGGTAAAATCGTTTAGCGAGTACCATGCTTTACTTCTTATCGCTTTGATTTAATCAGGAGGCTCCATTATACGTTTGACTGATTGTTCTCAAGCAAGAAGTCCAAAGGTTCTTATTTACGTGTAGAAAGGTGACAGGCCTTGTCTACCTAAGAATTATTACCGTGGACATGGGTACATCTAACGATTACTCATTATGTGCTGCAACTTGACCATAGTCGTGTGCGCATAGTTGTTTGTTTATTGTCTTGGTTCTCATTGTGGGATCAGATAACCGTGATTTATGAATGGGGGATGCTTGCTTGATTTTTTAGGTAATGCGTCATGAATCAGAGGCAATTGAAGTGGTTATTGCTTGATCATATTATTTGGATTATTTGGCAGATATTTCGCAGATCCAGATTTTCATAAATCGCGCGAAATCGATATCATATTGGGAGCTGATAAATTTTTTTGATGTACTTTCTCAAGAAAAATGGCTAACGATTCAGGAAATACAATTGCGAATGAGACAGTACTTAGCTGGGTCATAACAGGAGCAATAATGAAGGGAACCTCTCGCATATAGTTTGACTTCCACAGTGCCAAACTTAAATAAAATTTTGGAATGCTTTTGGATGGCGGAAGAAATTAGTGCAGAACTTTTGAGCGTCGTTACTAATTACAAAAATTCATTCATTGAATTTATGCGTGAGCACGACCGCTTCCATCATATGGATCCAATTCCACAACGCAAAAGTTGATCGTTGCTTCTACCTTTTACCTATCTCATCATGCAGTCTTTAAAAATTCTCCCGGCTCAAAATCCGTTTTCTATGGATCTGCTAGAACGACGTCTAGGGTCTCATTGAATTATATTCTTTTGGTTGGCCCACAAATTCAAAGAGACTAAGCAAGTATTCTCATAAGTTTCAGACAGCATCAAGTAGCAATCACAGCTGATATACAAAAGGTGTACCGCCAAGTACTTGTACCATCGCAGGATAGGGATTACCAACGTATTCCCTGGCAGGAGAATCCGACACTTCCTATTAAACATTACCGATTAAAAACAGTAACTTACAGCACCTCATCAGCACCTTTCTTGGCCACCAAGGTATTGCATCAAATTAGCGAAGAAAACGAGAGCATTTTGCCCAAGGCAGCAACTATAGTTCAGCAAGATTTCTATGTGAACGACTTGGTCTCCGGTGCTGAATAATGCAGCTCCTGAAAAGGAAGACTTTCGTGAAATCAACGATAACACAGACATCACCAAGGTACTTGGCATGTATTGGAACTCAATCGAAGATACATTTTTCTTTAAAATCACTGAGAATATGTCATATGCGAACATGAAAAGGAAACTGTTGTCGGAATCATCAAGACTCCTTGATCCCTTTGATCTTCTTTTAACAGCTATGGCTACTAAAGTATGACTGGGACGACGGTTTACCTAACGAAATAGTGCGCCGCTGGGAGAATGTAAAACTTGAACTACCAGCAGGAAAGGGTTCCATCCAATTGCACGGATTCGCCGACGCTTCAGAGCGAGCATACGCTGCAGTAATATACTGCCGTATTGACGGTAACCAAGAAGTTATTGTGAGATTTATAGCAGCAAAAATAAAGATAGCCCCTCTGAAACAAATGAGCCTTCCACGTCTAGAGCTATGCGTAGCTATGCTTCTCACCAGAATAATGAAGAAACTCACGAACTCGTTATCAATTTAATTCACAATCAGAGCATGGATCGATTCAGCAATTGTCTTGGCCTGGTTGTCTGACATTCCTCGGCGCTGGAGGTCATATGTCACCAACCGAACATCTGAAATAATAGAAATCGTACCCAGAAACCAATGGAGACATGTAGCCTCACGATACAACCCAGCTGATTGTGTATCCAGAGGTATCAACCCAAAGGAGCTGCTCAAACTTTCTTTGTGGTGGCAAGGACCTACATGGCTACTACTAAGAGAAGATAACTGGACAGTCAGTCGCAGCATTAAGGTCACGCTGACGTTCAGGTAGAGGAGAGGAAGCCACAAATCCTATGGCGTTTGCATGAAATCACCTACGATATATTCGACGAGTTCTTTTCTCGATGTTCTTAATTTGACAAAGTACGAAGAGTTATAGTACATTGCCTAAGATTTATTTCTTCTTCTAGAGCCAAGGCTCAAAGACGAAAATGTAACATGCCATGAGTTTCCGAAGTCCGGAAGCAGCTATAAAGTGCACAGCCCTTGAAGTACAGGACGCAACTAAGTATGCTTGGCAGAGAGTAGTCGTGTTTTTGCTTGATTCCGCATATTTTTCTAAATTCAATTAGTCTCCAGTGCTTTATAGTTTGATTTCTAGTGCTTACAGTTTTATTTTAATTTGTATCAAGTGCTTCTCATCTGGTAGTTTGGTTTCTATCGCCTTTCGCTTGCTTTTCTTTGTTTTATGACAATATGGGAGATTACAATAGGAATCATAACAAAGCCAATAAAGACAAAAATCAAAATAAATCCGATAACTCTTCCCCAGTTACCACACGTGCTAAATGTACTGTAACAGGCACATCAGCTGTAGCATCTGTTCCTGAGGATTTGTTTGGTGCCATGGAATCACGTCTTCTTGCCAAATTAAATAAAATGGAATTAAAAATTGAGAAAAAAATCGATGATGCCATGAATAACTTTAATTTTCGTTTAAGGGCTTGTGAGAATCTAATTTATGAGCTTAAAACTGGTCAAGATGCTGTTCGAAGTATGTGTGTATCAGAACTAAAAGATCTCAAGTGCAAGAACGATGTATTGACTAGAGAATGTGAAGACTTTCAGCGGCGGGCGAGGCTCTGTGATATTGTTATTAGAGGAGTCCCTCAGATAGATGAAGAGAATCCCTTGGAAATCGTGAAAAGTATCGCTAAATTGATTAAGCACGATTTGTCCCAATACACTGATGCTTTTCGTATCAAGCCTCCGAGTAGGCAATTATCAAAAAAGGCAACCAAATCTAAAGAGTACCTTATTATAGCACGATTTTCCTGCGTCGCAGAGCAAAAATTATTCTTTTCTGCACTGAAAAAATATGGAAAGCCGCTGAAGCTCAATAGCATTGGTTTTGTGACTGGGAGTGTTGTGTATGTCAACGAGAGTCTCACACAGGCAAAGTCTCTATTACTTCGCACTGCACTACATCTGCGACGAGAGAAAAAACTTCATTCAGTGATGGCTCGTAATGGGCATGTTCATGTTAAGTGGAAAGCCGATGATAAGTACAATTTCATTACTAATGCTGATCAGTTATTAGCGGAGAAATCTATTCCTGTTTGCGATGCTTAGGCGGAACAAGTATCATACTAATATATGTCTAGTTTATAAACATTCAAATTTAACATATTCAGTTGGAATCTATTTTTTTTTTGTATTTTCTTTTTTTGTTGCGTTTTTAATTTCATTTTTAGTTTTTTGTATACATTTTTGTTTTGCTCTTCATTTGACAGCAGTGTGTTGTATTGAATTCAGTAATAACTTCCTTTAAATGCATATCATGGACTCGTTTGCTTGTAAAGTTTTGTTGAGCGTATGCTGCATGTGGACCTTTTTGTTCATTATCTATCGTAAACCTAAATTAGCATCGATTTGCCTCTTATTTCGCACTGTTTGTCGCCTGTGTTTCATGAATCTTGGATAACTTTGATCCTCTTGACAGGGTAGGAGCCTTACTGAAGATATTTTGTAATCACTCCAAAGGTTTTAATGTTTGTCACATCAATGCTCGTAGTATACGTGGGAAAATTGATGAGTTGAAACTCATGTTTTCAGTGTCCAATTAACATGCGATCCTTGTAAGTGAATCGTGGCTGCATCCCGAAATACCTTCATCTTTAGTCTCGTTCGATGGCTATAACTTATTCAGGGGTGACCGCTGCGATCGCCCAGGAGGTGGGGCTGCCATTAACATTACTAACAAGCTAAAGGCTAGAGTTATTGCTTACTCCAATTCTGGGGTACTAAATTTTATTTGTATTGAAGTGGACATTGGCAGGCAAAAGTGCGTTCTATGTGCAGTTTATTGCCCACCTACAACTTATAACGCTGCAAATTTCGCTGATTTTATAAATACATTATCCCCGATTACTCAACGTTATGAGCATGTAATTGTAGGAGGTGACTTTAATGTTGACTTGCAAATCGTGAATAGCATTGCTGACTCATTTGTATTTGATATGCAATCTGCAAACCTTAGACTAGTAAATTCAATACCAACCTATTTTCGCACATCAAATCCATCACAATTAGATCTATTCTTAGCTAGTGACCACTCTAGTGTCTTATTTAACAATCAGTTAACACCACCTAGTTCTCTGGATCATGACATTCTATTCTTATGTTATGATTTGGAGCTAGATCTAATTGATCCTAAAAGGACTTTTTCATTTCGTGACTATAATCATATTGACTCCGAAGCGCTATTCGAGGAGTGCTCTGTTACGCCATGGGATTCAATAGAGCAATTAAGCTCGATTGATGAAAAAGTGAACTGATTTACTAAACTAATAAATTATTTATTCAATAAATATGTCCCAGTTAAGATAAAAATAATTAAGCCCAAGACTTGCCCATGGATGACTACTGAAATCCGCTCTATGATCGCAGAACGTGAATTTCTTTACTGGCAATATCGGCGTCTTAAAACCGAATACAGTCATAGGTTATATAAAACATTAAGGAATCGGATAACCAGCAAAATTCGTTATTCTAAACGAATATTTTATGATGATAAGTTCAGTACTATCTTGCCGCCCAAAAAGCTGTGGCAGAACTTACGTCAGGCCGGAGCTTATAGAGATTCGGTGAAGAAGTGTGACATTGACCCCTCGGTTCTTAATGAGCACTTTGTGAATTGCCAATCATATACTCCTAGTCATACA
Source organism: Dioctria linearis (assembly GCA_963930735.1). NCBI lineage: Eukaryota > Metazoa > Arthropoda > Insecta > Diptera > Asilidae > Dioctria > Dioctria linearis. The sequence continues at coordinate 148,241,328 of OZ005740.1, read as the reverse complement.
CACAATAGCAGGGATTCTCTTACTCTAGTTGGTGGTAGCTCTATCGCTTCCAGCTTAAGTTTCAGGTGTATTGAAGTGGATGAGATAATCAGAGCAATTTGCTCTATCAAATCAAATGCCGTGGGTCCAGATCTAATCACTCCTAAGTTTCTGAAACTCATACTACCTTTTATTCTGAGTCCTCTTCAGCTAATTTTTAATCACTGTCTGACTAGATCTTTATTCCCTGGATTATGGAAAACTGCTAACGTGCTTCCGATTCCAAAGAAGTCTTCCCCGGAGACCCCCAGTGATTTCCGACCCATAAGTTTATTGTGTTTCCCATCCAAGGTGCTTGAGAAGTTAATGTACTGGCAAATGCAGGATTATCTAAAGATAAACAATCTGTGAGTGGCAATCGGGCTTTCGATCTGGTCATGGGTGTGACACAGCCTTACTTAAAGTAAGTACTGATATCCGAATAGCCTTGGACAGTGGTGAGATTTGCATCCTAACTTTACTTGATTTTTCTAAGGCGTTTGATAGTGTCGACCATAGCAAACATTTGTGTAAGCTCTTAGATCATTTCAATTTCTCTTCACCTGCTCTGCGGTTGATTTTTAACTTCCTCTCTAATCGGTTTCAGAGGGTTGTACTTGATAATGACATATCGTAGTTTGCGGTGTACCCCAGGGATCTGCCCTTGGTCCCCTACTGTTTAGCCTCTTCATAAATGATCTTCTGAAAGTTTTACAAGATGTACGTATACATATGTATGTAGATGATGTGCAGATCTACCTGAGTCGACCAGTTGGCCTTATGGAAGATTGTGTAGAGCGTATTAACAGAGATTTGGATAGGATTTTGCAATGGTCCATATCGAATAAATTAAAGCTAAATGCGGGAAAGTCACAGTGCATGGCATTGGGCTTCAAAGATCAACTGTCTCTTCCCTCTGTCTGGTTAGGTGGGAACATCTTGCCATTTGTCGACAAGGTACGAAATCTTGGAATTGTCCTTAATGTTCATATAAAATGTTGTGATCACATAAATGCTTGTTTCGCTAAAATTTACTTTGGTTTACGTCGCCTGTGGTTATTTGCCAGCATTCTAAGTGTTGGTATGCGTCTAAAGCTAATCAAAACTCTCCTCCTACAGTATTTCTCTAGTGGACGACTAGTCTTCAGTCGTGTGGACTCTGTTTGCCGCAGAAAACTAGATGTGGCATTCAATGACTGCATAAGATTCATTTATGGCCTACGCAGATATGACCATATTACACATTTTAGAAATAAATTAGTAGGCTGCTCTCTCGAAGCTCATGTTAAACGAATTAATTTAATTTTCTTGTTTAAAATTATTCACAACGATGCACCTGGTTATCTAGCAGAACATATTAATTTTCTACAGTCTCGGAGAGGTCGCAATCTTTTGATTCAACGCTACCGTACATCTATCTTGGATGGTTCCTACTTTGTCCCGGCGTTTCGATTGTGGAACGCTCTTCCATGTAGTGTTCAGCTCGCAGGCACTCTCAGTGCGTTTAAGAGGCATCTTATATCTTATGTTGTTTAACTCTTATTTCCTATTTTTTCATCTATTGAGTCCACATGAAGTTATGCTTAAGTAGATTTTAATTTAATTTTTTTTTTTTGTAATTAGTTCTAAGTAATCTTTTCAACTTTTTCATTTATATTAACTTTTAGTCTCTCTGAATCTTCCAGAAAATTTTTTCTTAAATTATTTCAATTGGTACTAGTATAAGATATGTATCTCGTGTTGTACCTTTATATGAATTTATGAATAATAATAATAACTATGATGTGCATAAGATCAGTACAAACGAAATCATTCTCGAAGAAATATCTCCCTACAGGAAGTCCACTCATCAAACTCAGTCCCTTCGTCGACAGCAAAGGGATACTTAGAGTTGGCGGCAGACTTCAGAATTCAGGCTTCAACTTTAATGCACAACATCCCATAATCATTCCGAAGAATCATACAATAGCAACACTTCTTGCTCGGGACGCTCATAAGATACATTCAGATTCATCCAGGACCGTCTCTACTTACAAGCATCATCAGACAACGTTTTCGCATACTCGTTGTTAGAAACCGTGCTCGCAAGATTTACCGAGAATGCATGACATGCTTCAAACAAAAGGCAGCAGTTAGCTCGCAGCTCATGGGCAGTTTGCCAAAACCAATGGTGAACATATCTCGACCATTTTCGAAAGAAGGCGTAGACTAAGCAGGTCCTTTAATGCTCAGCTCAAGGACAGGGAGAGGTTCTAAGCTAGTAAAGGGATTCATAGCGCTTTTTGTTTGCTTCGCAACGAAAGCTATACATTTAGAGCTAGTGAGCAATCTCAGCAGCGAACTTATTTTGGAAACGCTACGACGGTTTGCAGCACGTCGTGGCATTCCTACTGATATTTACTCGGACAATGGGACCAATTTTAAAGGGGCAAACACACATATAAATGAACTTCATAAACTTGCCTTATTATACTGATCCTTTAATATCTGTCTTTTTAGAAGAAAACAATGTAACTTGGCATTTCATTCCACCAGGGGCCCCCACTTCAGAGGTTTGTGGGAGGCAGCTGTCCGTTCACTCAAATGGCATTTGCGAACAGTATTAGGCGAGAACCATCTAGGATTCGAGGAAATGACGACACTTTTGATGCAGGTTGATGCCATCTTCAACTCGCGCCCTCTCTGCGCTGCTTCACCCGATATCGACGACCTCAATGCTATTACTCCTGGTCATTTTTTTGATAGGCCAGGCTCCCACGACCTTACCTGAGGGCGCATTAGAATTGCCAAGAACCCCCTACCTGCACCAGTGGCGACTCATCCAAGCCATATTCCAGGGATTCTGGAAGCAGTGGTGTTCATCCTATTTATCATTGCTTCAAGAGCGCAACAAATGAACTTACTAACAACCGTCGCTGGAAGAAGGCGATCTTGTAATACTCAAAGATGACAACATGCCACCCACCAAATGGCCTTTGGATCGAATTTTGCAAGTATACCCTGGTACTGATAAGTTGGTATGCATTGTACTAGTAAAAACCGCAAAGGGGAACTTCAAGAGAGCAATCACCCGTGCTGCAAGGCTTCCTATTATTTGAGAAATGGCTTCCTCAACGGGCGGACGCTAGGCCGATAATCATCACTTAGTTCAAAATCTATTACCATTTATCTTAATCTATACATAGATGTATCATACACATTTATAAATGTAATGTATTTACTTCAATTGTCTAGAATTTGTTACTTTTTCTCTCGAATGAACTAATGTACGTAGAGATAACTTCTGTCACCAGTGTAGAGTAACAATTTATAATTCATTTCTTGGGGAGTTGAGTTCGTGGAGCCGTGCCGTGTTGTTAACCATAAATTAAATTAATTCTGTCCAGTGCAGGGCAGTGACAATAATTTTTGAAGTTTTTTAACCACCCACCGTCTATAATAAAATATTTAAATAAGACAATTAAATTAATACCAGCCAAGTTAAGGACTTTTACCCTATCGGCATTCCAAAAGCCAGCAGCACAGTACGATAGTGTTCAGTTTTCTATGTGTACCTACATCCGAGATCTGTGCAAGTTCATCAGCACTTGTCATTTCATTGGTGCTCCCAGCTGCCATCATTGAATGGCGCCCACTGACTTTTTGAAAACGGCAATAGGCATAACACTATTGTTGCTTTTTTTACTTCGCTGTGACGTTGTCTGCTGCTGGTGGCGCCCAAATATTTGTGTTGTTGCGTGTCGACTTTTTTTTTTTTTTTGCTTTCAGCATGCAGAATTTGATTTTAGAATTCTGCAACATTCGCGGATTAAGAGCAAATCGGTTTTCAGTGTATTGCCAACTCAAAAAATCTGGCAATTTTTGCGCTAAGTGAAACCAAGGTCGTTTCTGATGCTGATATTAATCAGTATTACGTCCATGGTTACAGCTTCGTGACTCTTTTTTCTCAGCATAGAGGGATCGCAATATACATTCGAAATGATGTGGCCTTTACCATTCTTCAAGATTTTCCTTCTGCCAATCCAGAGTTTAATTACATCTGGATTAGGTTCAAACTACACGCACATCATCTATTTCTATTTTCTTTATGGAGCTGTAGCCCAGTCTACTAGTACAGGGAAGCAAGAGGCTGGCAAGTGTACCGGTAGTAAAGTAGGAAGCAATAGCGGAACACTTTACTTTGCACAGTAAATTGCCCGCTAATTGCTAAATAGTTGTTTACATTACGGCAGCAGTGACTAAACATAGTACTTCGTATAGAGCACGGTCATTGCTCGTTTTGTTTACAACAGCACAGCTGCTTGCTATCAGTAACGTTAGCCAGCAGCATCGATTGTAGAGTATTACCGCACAATAATACTTAATTACATATGTTGAGGGTCATATTCTACTTCCGAGTTCTGTCTGTAAGTTTTCGGGGTGCGCAACGAAATTGGTGTGGTCAGTTCGGGTTACAATTAAACAGCGGCAGGTCAGCGGTAATAGTTAGATTAAGTTAAAGTTAAAGTCAAGTTAGTAAAATCTGTGAACAAAATAAAAGTAGTGCATTTGTTGAGAACGGAGTGTTTTTATTGCTAAGGGACACGACATTTTGGCGCAGCCGGTAAACTTGGGTAAGAAATTTGAATTTTTTTTTTATTTCTTTCAGAAGATTGAACTTTGTTTATTTATAAATGGATTTTTTTAGAGAGTACCATAAGTTAATTCTTTTACATTTCAGGCTAAATTTAAGAAGTGTTAAATTAAGTATTGAGTGTGATTTTTTGAAACCTATCTGAGTGTGATATGGATTTCATGATTATGCTGTGTGTTTTTGGATTGGTTAAGGGTAAAGCTTTATAGGCGTATGAAAGTTTTTATCTCATTTCTATGTGTTCTAGGTTGAAAATTTAAGGTATAGGTTAAGCAGTTAATTCATCGATGGCTTTCAGAGTTTTCTTTTTTTTTTGTTTTCAATATTTTTCGTTCAATTGGAGGAATTAGGTGTTTTTCGCTTTCATGATCGGCCTTCATATTTTTATTATAAAAGAGATGTGTACATAGTAAGTTTTTTAGCTTTTGTGTTAGTGAATGAATTTGTAAGTGTAAGGAAAACTGTGATTTTGTCTTTTATGTTAAATAGAGTAAAAGTAAAAGTGGTTAAGAACTGAAAATTTTTGTAATTACAACGTTGTTTTCATTTATGTCGTTTAAAAATTGAGTTTCATTCCTGTTTGATCGAAGTTCCCTCGCGTTTGTTAAAGGATTGATAGAGTTTATGCTATATTCGTTTGAGTCGTCAACGTTTCAAACAGAGATAATGCATCTCGCTATTGATATCTGCTGAAGTATTGGGCTTATGTCTTCGTGTTTCACGCAAAAGTCAAGTCGTCTGTAACGTTAGTGATTAAAGTGTTAATCTAGTGAGTATTGATATTATAAAGTGCACCATATGCTTATACAAATTGTGAGAACAAAGTGCAGCAGGAAGTCAGATTGAAAGTGATGATTGGAACACTTACAGATAACAAAAGAACATGGCTAACACATATGACAGGATCATGGACAAGATGTCTAAATACGTGCAGATGTTTTCCGGAGAAAGGTCTCCAAAATTAGCGAAGGAAGTACATCGTTTTCTAAGTTGTTGTAAAGATCTATACGACCGACTGGAAACTGCAGAGCAAGGCATCTTTACGAAGTGTGTGAAGTATTGCCAGAAGAAGATATCAGAGAGTTTGCGAATAAATTGAAGGAACTGTTGGATTAGACTAAAAGTGCTGTTTCTGCAAAGTACCCAGGTAAAGATGGAGAATTACTGAAGGAGTTGGAAGCGGATGCGATAGCAACATTTAAAGCAGGAGTAAGTAATCAGGCTATGCAGACACACCTAACCGGACAAAGGTTTAACTCATTAGAAGTGATACGAGCAGAAGCAGAATATTATAAAAAGGACGCGATAAGACTTCAGCTCAGGCTATCGAGAAATATGGGCTTTTCACAGAAAAGATGGAGAATCGCCGACTTTAACGGAGATGTGCCTGCATCTCACCAAAAACCTTATTCTTCTGTAAAGCAGCCAATTCAAACAGAATCGTACAGAGGACCTCCTGGAAACACATATGGACACAGACTCAGCCATTGCTTCAAGTGCGGGCAGCAGGGACATTTCGCGAGAAAGTGCCACAGGCCACCCTGCTGTCTAGAATGCCAGCAATATTGGCACGAGGCATCCAATTGCCGACTACATCATGTCAGAGTAGCTGATATTAAGGAAGTTGGCAGTGGAAGTATCCATCCAGGAGGGGAGGAGCTTTACTGCCAATTTTGCCGAACACAGGACCACTGTACAGCGAAATGCCTGAAGATATATTTAGCAGAGAAGGCCAGTGAGCAATTAAATTCGCAGAATAAGTTTGTCATCACAGTTCCATTTGATATATTATTAGAAATTAAGTTAAGGCTTTCAATAGATACTGGATCCACATGTAGCATAATTAAAGTTAATAGGATGAAAAGGAATACGTCCCTACAAACATAGCACAAAATTCAAATTGGAGGACTGTTCGGATCCAATAGGATCTCCATAGGCACTTGTGAGGCGAAGTTGCACATAGAAAACAGTCTGCGTGCCTGCATATTTTATCCCAGCAGACGGTATCCTTGGAATGGATTTCCTCAGTGACAATGCTATTATTGATTGCATTAATAGGAAAATGTGGATACCAGGTGCTGACGCAGAAAAGGAAAGTGCCAGTTGTGGGAACGTCGTAGCTAGTGGACAAGTTGTAACCACTGCTTTTCATTGTTGTAGTCTAGGAAATCCTTCACAAGCCAGAGTAGAGGAAGTTCAAATTAGTGTGGCAGAAAACATTAGACCATGTAGCAATAACCTAGACTGCAAAGTGAAAGGTATAACATGCAATGTAGAGCCAGCTTCAAGACATGAAGAGAAGATCATACCAATATGGCAGAAGACCTCGACCACAGCTGATGACAGTGCGGGACTTGATAAAGTAAGAAATGAAGAAGTCAATGATGGAAGTAGGACACAAGACAGGTATTACGGGTACAGCGGAAATAGGCTGGAGAGGAACGTGCATTCATAAGTATTGCCAATACGAGGGCATATTTCGTAATAAATTTTAATTCTTTTCATGGACAAACGAAACCTCACAAGTTTGACAGACGACCGGCATGGCGCTATAATTTTAGGAACAATTTCTATCCTCTAGCCCAGAGGATTAAGCAAAAGAATAAGTTAAAGATACCAAAACATAGTTGTCAAACAGGTATGGTAGATCCACCGGTCAGAAATAACATAAATATGACAAATCTTACACCAAATTTGACCGCGCTGTACAAGGTTGGTAACGCTTATGACCCAGGAATCGGGGTACGTAACCAAAAAGATTTCCAACAAATTCCCTCTAATTTCAGAAGAAATTCGATGAGCGAAGTTTGGTAGACCATGGACAGAAGGATATGAAAAGAGGTATAAAGATAACCCAGTGCCGATTATAAGGTAAATAAAAAGGTAATAAAAGTTGTTTTAAAAAAATATATATATATGTACGTATAGAAGAACAAGAAGAAAAAATGAAGATTTTATAAGATTTATAAGATTTTATATACTGTGAGATTTCAAAAAAAAAACAAAGGGAATCTTGGAAAAAGAGTAAAAGGAATAAGAGATTTTAAAGAAAGAGAAGTTTACAAAAAGATAATAATAAGAAATGTTAATTGACAGGAATAAGAAATGTATAAAGCCAATTAATAAATGTTTAAAATTAAAAATTGAAGGCTAACAGAAAATAAAAACAATAAAAGAAAAATTAAATGTGAAAATTTTCAGTTAAAAAAAAGCGGGTTAAAGAAAAAAGTTATAAGGGATATAATATTTAAAAGAAAATAAAGTTAAATGCGAAAATATTACCTACACATACGAAAATTTATTATAAATTCTTTGAAAAAGATATAACACATGTTACAAGAATTCACATCTTTGAAATGCTAAATGTATAATAATAAACTAATGTTTAAAGCTTAAAATCTTAAAAAATTAATGGAAATAAAGAAAAAATAAATAACATAAGTAAACATATGGATGTTAAGAAAAAATAGATAAATACATAAATAAGTACAAAATTTCGTCCTAATTTTAAGTATAGAATCTAAAAATAATTGCTCACCATACGTAAAAGCTGAAAAAACCTCAAGGAGACTGAAGCAGAACTGGCGATTACATCAGTTCCAGAAACACCAATTTGATCGTTAGACCAATACCGTGGGTGTGAAAATAAGGAGCTTTCATCGTCGATGATTTTTTTAATTACACACATTGACAAATTGTGAAGATCGATTAGAAAATAAGGAAAGCATTGATGAAGTTTAAAAAACAAAAGAAAGCATAAAACCACACATTAAATGACTGAGAGGAAGTTTAAGTAACGTAGAACTTGGCGAATCAAATGGAAAGCATTTGAAATATCTGCAAGGTCTCAATGTGTGTCAAAGATGAGGCTGAAAATAAAGTTGATATAATAAATTTAAGACAAATAGCCGAATAAGTTAAAAAAAAGTATTGTACACAGTTTCAAAAAATACGTCACAAGACTTTCAACGTGTATTTCTGTATGTATGAGTGGACTCTTGATATAAGTGAGAGAACTCCACCGTGCATATGGAAATAGTACAAAAATAATACCAAGTTAAATGTCAATAAGAGTGTCATCAGGTAAACAAAGAACATTATAAGTGAAACACTCAACCATAAATTGGCAGTTCGCTTTCGACCAAATCCCACTATTGGAAATAAATTCCAGAACTTCCGAAGAGGACAGCCTCGCCAGGTAATAGAAGTCATAGTCTGTCCCACGGATATGGTTCATATCAGCGAAGACAACTACCTACAGTCATTAAGTACCAGCAGCTTACTACGAGTAGCAGGAATTGTGGTTTACCTGAGACGATGGAAGCAGAACCGAGCATCCCCAAGCACCCGCAGTACATCTACGTTGCCAATAGTTCTGAGGTTAACTAAAATCACGCGAACAGGGAAACTAGAGCCGCAGCTAGAGAGCAAAAGACATGACTACATCGAGGTTATGGTCTCCAGAGCCCGATTTGCGCCCTCCCATCGATAAATTGCTCATATAGCTAGGTTACTCACCACAGCATTCAGCAGTGTTAAGGAAATAGACAGTTTGTAAATAGGTAGGCTCTGGCAACCTGTAGTTAGGAAGAATTAATTAAAGGTGGTATGAAATAGAAAATATGATTGTAAACATTGAAACTAGATGTGGTGTAAGATAGAAATAATAATTGTAAGGCTTATAATTAGAGATGGTAAAAATGTCACAAAAGATTAATGAAAGAATATATTGTATATATTATGCATAGTAATAAAAACTCTGTGTTATAGGAAGATATGAATGTATATGCATATATATAATATAATGGATGAATTAAGAAACTAATGTGTTGAAATAGAAAGAAACAGAAATGTAGTAAATCATATTGAAGAAAATGTGTTTAAAAGTAGAGATTTATATTGTTTAGCAAAGTAAATGAAGAAAAATGGGAATATAAGATATAAGGAAATGTGTTACGTAAAGATGGTTGTCAAAAAAAGACATGTATGAAAAAGAATATGTAATGCATATTATGTAAAGAAATATGCATGACGTGAAAGCCATATTAAGATGGACCATGTTATAAAAACTATGATTACTTTTAAATTAAATTTTAAAAAATGTAAGCCCTACAGCTTTTTGGGTTGGATGCCCCAAATGTTTCCTCTGGAAACTAGTTTTTTCCACGGGGAGGGATGATGTGGCCCAGTCTACTAGTACTGGGAAACAAGAGGCTGGCAAGTGTACCGGTAGTAAAGTCGCAAGCAATAGCGGATCACTTTACTTCGGACAGTAAGGTGCCCGCTTATCGCTAAATAATGTGATGATTGTTTCCATTGCGGCGGCAGTGACTAAACATGCTACTTCGCATAATTCACGGTCATTGCTCGTTTTGTTTACAACAGCACTACCGATTGCTATCGGTGACATTAGCCAACAGCTTCGTCATCGGTTTTAGAATATTACCGCACAATAATAATTACATATGTTGAGGGTCATATTCTACTTCCGAGTTCCGTATGCAAGTTTTCGGGGTGCGCAACTAAATTGGTGTGGTCAGTTCGGATTACAATTAAACAGCGGTGGGTCGGCGGTAATAGTTAGATTAAGTTAAAGTTAAAGCCAATTTAGTAAGATCTGTGAACAAAATAAAAGTAGTGCATGTGTTGAGAACGGAGTGTTTTGTATTGCTAAGAGTAACGACAATCGCAGCCCAAATATGTCTGATGACGACAATACCTCCAACAATATTGATCATTTGCTTTCTGTCTCCCCCTCTTACGAAATCGTCCTGGCCGGCGATTTTTATGTCCGTAACATACCATGGCTCAGACATTCTTGTACCACAAGTCCTGCGAGCCGTTTCGTTTAGTTCTTCAATGAATCTTAATTTGCAACAACTGGTCGATGCACCAACGCGAATTCCTGATGCAGTTGAAGATAGAGCTAATTTACTTAATTTCTTTCTAACATCTCATCCTGACAAATATTCGATCTCAGTCGGTTCCCTTCTCGGTAATTCACACCATTGTTTAATCACGGCTCAATTTACTGCCTCAAACCTCGTCCGCCCTACTTCTCCACCTACAAGAAGGCATCTTTGGCACTATAGGAACGCTGATTGGGAAAGTCTCAATCAGTATCTTAGAGAAATTGATTGCTCGATCTGTTTTGCTTCGAGGGATGTTGATGAATGCACATTAGAATTTAGTAACATACTAAATCTTGGCATGCGCGAATATATTCCGTATTCTTACAGCAGATCTCAACAATAACAAAATCGCTCTTGGCTTAACGATAAGTGCAGCCAAACTATAAAAGCGAAAGAGTGTGCTTTTCGCGCCTAGCAATTGCACCATATCCGGAACTGAAACAAGTCTACAAGACTGCGTGGAACACCTGCAAGTCCATTATCCAGAGACAATAATTTCTTTTTGACCAGAATATTAGACAACGAGTCTTGACAAGCCGCAAAGGTAGCAAAGGTTTCTGGTCCCTGGTCAAAACCATCAGGAATAACTTCACCAGTTCCTCTATACATTCCCTACTTAATAATGGTGAAGTGATTGTTAACTCCCTGGATAAAGCTAATATTTTCGCACCTAGATTCGCTTCAAATTCTCGTCTTCGACCCACTTCACAAACACCTGTTTTGCATGTCCCATGTGGGTATGTACAAGACCCAACATAGATCCACACGAGAGATGTGTTTAAGGTCCTTAAAAGGATTCACGTCTCCAAAGCCGCAGGCCCTGATAGTTTTTCGCCCCTAGTAATGTGTGTACAAAAGCCAACACACATCCGCACGAGAGATGTGTTTAAGGTTCTTAAAGGGATTAACGTCTCCAAAGCCGCAGGCCCCGATGATTTTTGCTCCTATTAATTAAAATCTGTGCCTCACCCTTGGTTAAACCTCTGCGCAAACTATTCTACAATTCGACAGGAAAATTTAAAACTGCTTGGAAACTAGCTCACGTTTAGTCTATTCCAAAAAAGGAGAGGGTAGCGACCCTTCAAATTATCGACCAATTGTAATCACTTCGATTCTTTTAAAGGTTTTTGAATCTATCATTAACTCCAAATTAATGAACTATCTAAAAACTAATCATCTCATCAACGATCGCCAATATGGCTTCCGAGCTGGACGCTCATCTGGAGACTTGCTGACTTTTCTTACGGAACGTTGGAACCGTAGTCTTCCCAATTTTGGTGAGTCCAAAATCGTTGCCGTAGATATTTCAAAGGCCTTTGATAGAGTCTGGCATCTAGCCCCTTTAGCCAAACTTAAAGCGCTTGGTCTCTCCTCTCCACTTCTATTATGGATTGAAAGTTTTCTATCTAGTCGCCAAATAAGTGTTGTATTAGATGGCGTTACATCTGAAGCTTATCCCATAAATGCTGGTGTGCCTCAAGGCTCTGTTATTTCTCCAAATGTCTTTTTAATTTTCATTAATGATCTGCTTTCCCTTACTTTCAATCCCAGCCATAGCTTCGCTGATGACAGTACCCTTGATTTCGCTTACTCCTTTGACACTCTTGCGTACTCCAGGGGGATTTCCGCTTGTGTTAAACGAGGTTGCATGATTAGATCATTGAATAACGATCTTAACAATTCCTCGCTTGAGGCACAGCGAATCGCGTCGAATTCAATGCATCTAAGAGCTGTCTCATCTCATTAAAACAAGATCATAACTTAACCACACGCGTTTCTTTTCATGGAACAATGATCTCTGATTCGCCGTCACTAAGCATTCTTGGCATTAATATTTCCTGTAAGTTAAACTATACAGATCACATCTTCTCTGTTGCCAAAGCATCATCGAAATGCCTTGGATTTCTGGAAAGGTGTAAGAAATATTTCAGCCCATCAAATCTAGCGCTCCTCTACAAGTCCTACTGTTAGGAATTGTACTTGTTGTACTTTGTTTGATGTATGGAATCAGAGATGTTTGAGCAGTTTTTTGTTTTTTCATGTGTCACTCTTGCCAGAATTAGATATCAGAGTATGCTTAAACTATCGCATCGCGAATTATAAAATAAATTATTGTTACCGAGAAATACGTGGCTTTTATTGAATTTACCACATTTGGCGACCGTGACAGGACGTTAACAATAGATTTACATAGTATATATTATGGAGAAATACAGGAAATCGCGTGCGGTGTTGAGAACTTTGTTCACAAAGAAAATCAAGAAATTGGAAGACATACTAGGAACGGAAGTTAAGGATTTCGCGGAAATCATATTCGAAGCGGATTCGAATGAAGAAATTCTGGATAAGGAATTAGATGGTAATGACGAGTATGTCATAAGATGGAATATTGTTAAAAATAGAGTCTTTGAAGCCATAAACAATAAGAATGCGGATGCTCTGAGTAATGTATCTCCTGTACAAAGTAATCGTAATATTTGCCCTGAAAGCAAACGCCCTTTTAAACTTCCTAACTTGGAATTAAAAAAATTCAGCGGGGAATTGCGAGAATGGCTTCCGTTTTGGGCTCAATTCAACAAAATAAATGAAAATCCCTTGGTTGAAGATGTTGATAAGTTCCAGTACTTAATTCAAGCTACTGTTGAAAGTTGAAAGTTGAAAGTTTCCCAGCTATTAGTGAAAACTACCCAAAAGTCATTCAATGCCTAAAAGCAAGATATGGGCGAAATGATTTATTGGTGGAAGTTTATGTTCGAGATTTGTTGAATCTGGTGTTGCAGAATGCTTTGTCGTTTGAAAAAATAACTTTAACATCCCTATATGATAAGTTGGAATGCAAATTGAGAGCGCTAGAAACGCTACAAGTGACCACAGAACGATGTGCATCTATGCTTATGCCATTAGTGGAATCATGTTTACCAGAAGAGATCTTACGTACTTGGCAAAGAAATAGTTTCCATTTGACGCTGCATCAGAATGAAGGAAGATCTGACAATGCTTCTGTTATTAAAGAAGACCCAGCAAAGTATCGTTTAGATCAGTTAATGTTTTTCATCCGCACTGAGGTAGAAAATGAACAAAACATCAAGCTCGCGTTATCGGGTTTTGGACTTGAAACTGGCAAAAAAAGGAGCGTAATATGAGACGGTCAATTGAAGGAAAGAATTTTCCGACAGCTACTGGATTATTAACAGCAGCTGCAGATAAACTCTGTGTATTTTGTGATAATAATCATAATAGTTCTGACTGTATTAGAGCCCAGAAGATGTCCGCTAGGGATAAAAAAGTTGTGTTAGACAAGAAACGATGCTGTTATAATTGTTTGAAAACTGGCCATCGAGTTTCATCTTATTGGAATAAATCGAAATGCTCGGTTTGTTATAAGAAACATCACGTTGTGCTGTGCGAAAACTTATCACAATCCAAGAATCATCCTCTAACAAAGGAGCTGAATGCTGAAAAGGAAGAGAACAAAGGAGTTGTGGATATTCGCTATGAGAATACATTGGTTAATTTTGAGAACACACCAAAAGTAATGCTGCAAACATTGTTGGTGAAATTAAGAGGAAATGGTATGGAACGAATTTTAAGATCGATAATAGATACGGGATCCCAAAGATCTTATATCCTAAGAAGTGCAGCAACTGATATGAGATATAAACCGATTAGAAAAGAAAATATTTAACAGGCTTTATTTGGAGGGCACAACATGGGTGTAGCTGAACACGACATTTTTACAATTCACCTGTCTAGTGTGCAAGATGATTATCATTGCTGTTTTGAGGCTCTAGACCAGATGATGATATATAATAGAATTCCACCGACCAAAAAAGGTCCATGGTTAAGTGAGCTGAAGGAGCTGAACATCCATCTGACAGACTTCGAAGATAGAGCTATTGAAATTTTAATCGGCGCTGATGTTGCCGGTAAGTTGCTTACTGGTAGACGACAATTGCTTTCATCTGGCCTAGTGGCAATTGAAACTGAATTAGGTTGGACAATTATGGGACGAATTCCGAAGTCAGAGAAATCAGAAAAAAAGTCAATGATTGTGACGACGATGTTGAATCAGGAAGCCGACATTTCTGATTTGTGGAGCTTAGATTTGCTGGGTATACGGGACCCATCTGAGAAAAAGAAAAAACAAGAATTACAGGCTGCTGCTGAAGAACACTTTCTGAAGACCGTTTGTATCGATGATGAAGGAAGGTTTTTGGTACACTTGTCTTGGCTAGATACCCTCCACTACCGGATAACTACAGTATAGCTCTAAAGAGACTGTATTCAAATATTAAAAAACTAAAGGGAGATAATTACTACGACGGATATGAAGCTGTGTTACAGGAATGGATTGAAGATAGAATTTTTGAAGAAGTACCAAAAGAGGATTTGGAAATTCCAGCCCATTACCTGCCACATCGTCATGTAATAAAAGAAAATAGTACAACGAAGATACGACCTGTATTTGACGCATCCATGAGGACAAGGAATAATCCAAGTTTAAACAGCAGCCTTGAGAAGGGAACTAATTTGATCGAACAGATACCTTCAATTTTGACACGTTTCCGAATGGAAAGAATCGGTGTAGTAGCTGATATACGCAAGGCCTTTCTTCAAATTTGTTTATTTGGACGAGATAAGGATTTTGTTCGTTTTTTGTGGCTTGACCATCATGGGCAGATAAAGGTTTTCAGATATAGACGAGTAGTATTTGGAGTTTCTAGTAGTGCTTTTTTATTGGGATCAGTAATACAACATCATCTGAAGAATACGCTTAGAAAATGCAATGAAGGCAATGATAAGTACACCTTGGCAGTAATACAAAAATTACTAAATAGTTTCTACGTTGATAATTGTGTAGCTAATGTGACTGATGAACAAGAATTAGGCAGATTTATTAATGAAGCTACTGCTATTATGAGAGATGGAAAGTTCGAGCTGAGAGGGTGGGAGTACAATCAACGAGATCCTTCGCTTCTTGAGTGTTCTACAAATGTCCTGGGCTTGCTATGGAATAGATATGATGATACTCTGCAGGTGAATTTAGAAAATCTTAATTCACTTGAAGTTCAACAGATAACTAAAAGGACAATTTTATCGGCTGCACACCGAGTTTTCGACCCGATTGGCGTAACATGTGCTGTATCATTGTTACCTAAAGTTTTGCTACAACGATTGTAGGTATTGAGATTAGGGTGGGACCAGGAGGTGGATGAAGAAACTAGATGTCAATTTTTGAAGTGGAAACATGAGTTACGCTATTTGTCAAGAATTAGGATTCCGAGATTGCTGTTGGGAACTGATGAAACTGCATATTATTCCCTTCAAATATTTTGTGTTGCCAGCCAGACTGCTTCAGCCGTCTCCTTGAGAACTGAAACAACTACTGAAGTTAATGTGCAATTGATTCAAGCAAAATCTAGGATTTCTCCATTAGACAAACAGAGTAAGAGGATGACCATTCCGAGATTAGAACTACTAGCAGTTAATATTGGAGCAAGAATATACGAAAGTATCGTTAAAGATTTAACTATTCAGGTCAGAGAGTCAATATTTTGGAGTGATTCTACGACAGTTTTGGCATGGATAACGCGTGACGAACAGTGGGATGTTTTCGTACGGAATCTAGTAAATGAAATAAGACAGTTAGTGTGGAATGGTTTATGACGGCACGTGCCTGGTAAATATAATCCGGCAGATCTCCCGTCACGGGGCTGCAGTTCAAAACAATTATTAGAATCGCAATGGTGGAAAGGACCTGATTGGTTAAGAAACCCTACAGATTATTGGCCGGTTCATGATGTTTTGTACGATGAAGAAGAAATCTGTAAGGAAAAGAAAAAGTGGTGACGTCATCCTCAGCACTGATGTGTACACAAGTAGATATCGGTTGGTATTATAGATATTTCTTTAAGTACAATCAGATAGTTCGTTTGATTGCATGGATTATGCGTTTCAAACATAATTCATTGTACCGAGATGAGGTGCAGGTGAATGGCGATTTGAGAACTAACGAAATCATAGAGACCGAACACAAAGTATTGCGTTCGAATCAGAAGGAGGAGTTTAACGGTATTGATGATCCGAAGCTGGCGAGCTTGTACCCGTATGTGGGAGATGATGAACTGATTCGTTTAAAGACTAAAATTTCTTATCTGGATGATGTTAAGGATTTTTGCTACCCGATTGTGCTACCCAGTGCGAAACATCCGGTAGTGAACAGAATGATCCTAGAAGTACATCGTGATGCATCACATGCAGGTATTCAATCAATGATGATAATTTTGAGAAAACGTTTTTGGATTTTAGCGGGTCGACGAAGTATACGATCCGTTGTGAATAGTTGTATGATTTGTAGGCGTTTTTATGCAAAAAGAGTAGAGGTACAAGCCCCAACTCTACCATTGGACCGTATCCATGAGGCAAAGGTATTTGAAATTGTAGGTGTAGATTTGGCGGGACCAGTATACCTCAATGAGCGCGATAATAAGAGGCAACAGAAAGCCTGGATTTGTTTATTCACATGCGCAGTATATACAGCTGTTTATTTGGAACTAATCACGTCGTTATCAACAGGTCGATTTCTTCAATGTTTATATGACAACGGAACCAATTTTGTTGGTTCTGCGAACGCTCTAGAGCGAATCGATTGGAACAAGATAGCAGAGTATTGCTCGGCGAAAAGAATTCGAAGTTCAATCCTCCAACTGCACCATGGTGGGGAGGTTGGTGGGAAAGACTTGTAGGTTTATTGAAGCAACTACTCCGAAGAGTTCTAGGTGGAACATCTTTGAATTTTGAAGAAATGCATACTATTCTGTGTGAGTGCGAAGCTGTCATCAATGCCAGACCGTTAACGTATGTATCAGAAGATCCTTCGGATTTAGCCCCGTTAACCCCGGATATGTTTCTGAAAGAGGTGGAAGAGAGTGGAACTCCAGATTTAGATGCTGTTGAAGCTTGTGATTTCAGTAAACGATTGCGCTATAGGAATCGGTTGAGACAGATGATGAAAAGGAGGTTCCGAGAGGAGTATTTGGGTCAATTAATACTACACGCAAATAAAAAATATATCAGAAAGTTGAAAATCGGAGAAATTGTAGTGGTTGGAAGTGATAATGTCCAACGACTAGACTGGCCTTTAGCCAGAATAGAAGAAATGATTCCCGGACCGGAAGGTGTAACGAGACTGGTTAAGTTAAGAACCGCTTCTGGAATGTTGTTACGTCCCGCACAAAGAATCTTTCCTTTAGAGATGGAGTTTGTAGGAAATGAAGAGGAAAAAAATATTGAAAAACAGATGCGAGAAGGCCACTTTAGTGATGTTGGAGCAGCCCATAAACGATATGTTGGACCTGTGACTCTGGATGACCGTGAGGACATAGAGCAGATTGAACCAGCAAAAATTACACGTTATGGGAGGCAAATCAGACCACCACATAGATTAGGTTTATAGGATATATTAATATGTAGATTTATCTGTTTGTATTAATTAAATTTTTATATGTTCTTACTATATTGGTTTGTGAGTTAACGTAAAATTGTAACCTTTCATTAACTCAGGTGGGAGAATGTTGGGATTGTACTTGTATGTACATAATAATGCTTTGATCTAATGAATCAGAGATGTTTGAGCAGTTTTTTGTTTTTCATATGTCACTCTTAGCAGAATTAGATATCAGAGTATGCTTAAACTATCGCATCGCGAATTATAAAATAAATTATTGTTACCGAGAAATACGTGGCTTTTATTGAATTTTCCACACCTACAATAGACCTAGAATGGAATATAATTCTCATATCTGGGGCTGGTCGCACAGCCTTAGCTTGTTGGATATTGTCCAAAAGAGAGCCTTCAAGCTCTTTGCTGATATGGCATTAACACGTCGTATCGACTCACTCGAGCACCACCGCAATATTGGAAGCCTTTCGCTCCTCTATTGCTACATACATGGTCAATGCTCTGATGAAATATCTAGTCTAATCCCTTGTAGGGTCATTCCTGCACGCAATGTGGAACAGTTTACCATCTTCTGTTTTTCCTCTGGCATACAATCTGCGGAAGTTTAAGGGCAACATACATCGTCACCTGCGCCACTCTCCTCATATCCCCTAATCCTTTCCCTATCTCCTTCCTGCCATGCTGTGCTTTGCATCATAGCGTATCCCCTGCGCGTGGTTTAATAATATTTAAACAAAAAACAAAAATCACAGTTAAAGCAAAGATTTTTATTTCATTCAAAATATACCAACGTAGCTGTCGAAGAGGCATATTATTTCTTTGTGCTGGAATAAAGACAAAATCCAATTTCGTGGCGCAGAGATCCAGCCGTCCAACAAGCAATTATAGTTATAATGTTCATATATACTATAAATAATATCAAAATATGAATTTTCATCTACATATTTGCATGCTTCATGCTTAAATAAGAGCCATGCTTAATGAGTACTTACAGTGCTCACAAATGGAAGTAGTTAAATTAATACTAGTCTCTATGAATTTATTGCATTAATATATTCTTTATTACAATGTTGAGCAGTCCTTTTAGTACATATGAATGTATGGTGTTCTTACTCCATCGTGTGTTTAATTTGTGATATCACTGTGTTAGATTTTTTTTTTGTGTTTCGTATGCCTAAAAGTTAATTTTACTTTTTAATTTAATCTAATTTTATCCCTAATGCATGCGTATAGCAAAGAAATATAACATATCCTGTTCGAAAAGAGCTTATTCACTCCGTAATGCTTGAATTATTATTATATCCGTCGTCGTATTCCAATGATGTAGTTTTTGAAGTTGATAATTTGTCGAGACTGATTTGGATTACCATATGGTAGCAGGAATCTAAGTAGATCGGTGAAATCCTCAATTACCTGGCGCAGAAATAATTTCCGCAGCTTCTCGATCTGTTCCTTGTAGTGATCCACAATAATTTTGCTGATGATTTTGCTATATGCAATTATGAACTCTTATGCACGTGGGTCTTGTTCCTTTGTGCAATTGTACAACCGAACGATGTGTACCGTTGTATGCGATTATGAACCGCACTTTTGATTATATTGTAATTTTTAAATGAATTTGGCTAATATGTTATGTAACTATGTTGAGTGATTTGGCTTGGACGTGAAGTCCCTACTGCCAGCATGAGCTGACAGATCATTCGGCGGACAGCGTTGACTGTAGGGCGGCACGCTAGTTCGCCTCGGCTATTGGCGGAGAGTGTGGGGAGGTTGCACAAAAACCTGCCGCTGCCGCCTGCCATATACAAAAAAAAACATAATGCCTTCTTACATAAAAAAAACGCCGGCACACATTCGGTCCGGAACGGACCCTTACATCAATTACCTACATCCTGTGGGAAGGCGCAGATGTTCTGCCTTCCATCGCAGTTGCCCCAACCACCCTACGATACTGCGGGCGATATTAACAGTATCCCTTTTAGACCTGAAAAGAGAGAGCGTAGTGGACCTATACGACCTTCACGTGAGAGGGCTCCAGGAAAGTGAAAGGAGAAATAAAAGCGTTCAGCACTTCATTTTTACGTTATAATTTAGAGTCCTAGACTACAATTCTTGCTCCAGACATTTTCGATAAAAAATATACACATAATTATGGGTTCATTCTAAACAAATAAATGTTAAATTAAAGTTTATTCTTATGAAATTATTATGAATTGAATATATATTCTAATAATGAT
Source organism: Dioctria linearis (assembly GCA_963930735.1). NCBI lineage: Eukaryota > Metazoa > Arthropoda > Insecta > Diptera > Asilidae > Dioctria > Dioctria linearis. Next base: position 148,221,066 of record OZ005740.1, on the reverse strand, counting down.
AGAAAATCTTAAAAGTAAATTTGAAGTACGGAAATTCACAAAATAAAGAATGGCGAACAAAACGAAAAAAAATCCCTAAGGCGGAGATATACTAACTAAAAACAAAATTAATAAAGAACAAGTAAAAAAGCTAGAATTGGTCTGAGACCAATTCTTATGATACCCTAGATGAATGCCCGTATTAAATTTCGTATGGTCACCGATCTATTCAAGTTTGATTTTGAAGTTGTTTTTCGCATATATTTCTAGAACGGTTTGTTGCACAGAAAAAATGATTATTACCAATTTCGTATTCTGCAGAAGTTTTTAGTACAACAAAAATGTCTTGGACTGATCGTTTTCAAAGTATGCGTAAAAAACCTAAATTTTTATATGGCAACACCAAGAAGGAGTTGCCCGATTTAGTCCATTTTTAACATTTTATTTGCTAATATAGTAAAAACATCATGTACATAATTTCAGCTCTCTACGTTGACGCGTTCTCAGGCAGTGTCCAAATATATAGCGGAAAACGAAATTTTTATATGGCAACCCCACGAAGGAGTTGCCCGATTTGTCTCATTTTCGAACTTAATTTTACTTTTTTTTTAAAGCCCGTGTACAAAATTTCAGCTCTCTAAGTATACGCGTTCTCGAGTTATCGTGCGCACGGACGGACGGACGGACAGGCAAAAATCAAAATAACTTTTAATATTATGAATGAGTGTCCAATCCATTTTGCTCTACTATCATTATTTCGAGGTGTTACAAACGGAATGACAAACTTAGTATACCCTTATAGATTTCATCTAGGGTATAATTATTCGTTAATTCAATGAAATTTTTCCATTTCTTTCTTTGTTTTCGAAGAGTTTGATAATTTTTGTAACTTTTCTGCTAAATACACTTTGGGTAATAAAATAAAATCTAGATTTCTGAAACTGTAACTAATAGTATCTTGATAACTATCAGTATTAGTTGCAAATGCTTTGTTCGCAATATAATATATACATTTTTTAAGATTTCCGTGTATTTCCATTTATCATATGGTGATGAACATTTTTTTTTTTAATTGTGTAAAGAGCTGGGAATGTCTACATCGACTGATGCTCTAAACGAGCTTATACGAGGTTGAAATGTTTACCTTTTCATATAAATTTTATAAATATATTAAAATTGTTTGTTTTTATGTAATCTATTTGTGTATGGAAAAAATTTTAGAATTTAAGTTTTTTTTTTTGCAAACAAATATATACATATTTATGTATTTGAAAATTTTTTTGGTAAAAGTTCGATTACTATGTGGGAAAAATACAACAGATTTTCCATTACGAAGGAAAAACATTAACCAAAAAGTTGGAGCACTGTGGGCTTACGGTTACTTGGTATTCAAGCTTATACCTGTTCTCTTTTTACACGCAGTCCTATTTTCCCTACACAGATCTTATGTCACCTCACTAGACAGACCTTATCAATCAAGTTCGAAAACTTTGTAGTTTAATGTTTAGTGGACGGGGTAGCTCCGTACAATGATGTGTCCACTATTTAAATTTTGCACTGAATGCAGCTCAGTGCGTCCAAGGAACTTCCTTGCAGTTAGTGAGAGTATCTCTTCTCCTATTGTGTTGCAGTGTACGTGACGCTGCTATGCTGATTTTTCCTATACTTGTAGATGTCTGCAAGTTTCTTGAGGAAGGGTAATGGTGCCTGTGACACATATGTACACGATATCCCTCGTAATGTTAGTAGTGTCGACGACACAACCACGTCGATGGTTTTTGACAGCGATAGAGACCCTAGGATTGGGTACCTATAACAAAAAAACTGACCAGCTGACCCAATGTCAGACTGGCCCATACATATATACAGTCTCTCAAGGTCCGGTTGGGTTGCCTTCGAGAATCCTGATGAACTGGATTCAGTTCAGGACTTAAGGTGATGTTCGACAAAGTTACCAGTTCGGCAGATGAATGTTCTGTCCGGGGCTGATGAATATCCTGTTCAAGTTGAACAGTTTGTTGGCACGCTGAAGTGATTTTGTCAAACAGCAAGGTTCCTAATTTACCTGTCGCGGTAGAACTGAAATGAGAGAAGGAAATTATCAAATTGAACCGACGTCTGCTCAGTTCAACTGCACGTCTTTTATCATCTGCACAGATAAAGAAAAGAAGACTTCCAAGTTAGCGTTTGGTTGATTTTTTAATTCATTTATAGAATCTTAGTCCATAAAATAATATTTTTTTTAAAGAACGTTATAAATACTTTCTCGTCTGTTCTAAGCTCTACGCTAGACTGTCATATCATGTTTTATTTTTATTTTTCTTCAAAAAATATGGCCATCTTATTTATAACATTTTACGTTCAGCAAGTATCACTGTAAAGGAACTATATAATAAGTATTGCCCGATTTATCGATGATTTGTCGTGCGTTCAGGGCGCCACATTACTCCCTTGCCAGCAAAACCCAGGGTTTTAGCGATATGTGAGGCGTTGTGGCGGCCTAGTGGCTCGACCAGCACGAGTGATCCTTGTTGGCATACTACTTGAACCATCAGGCATGAACCTGATTTGACGAGCTGCCGCGCTCGACGGAGACGCTGCATAAGCGTGCGTGCTATCAGATGCCTGGAAGTCTTCCGTCGCTGGATGGGAACGTTCTTCCCTACATCTTTGTCGAACCGAGGAACCTTCAGACGCTGGCTGAAAAGCTTCCTCAGCCGTAAGAACATCACTAGCTGCCGTGGTTTGCGAGTGATCATGATCATTGGTGAACATTTCTGAATTTGTGAAGCATGGTTTAATCCGATCAACGGAAACGTTAACCTCCTTGTTTTTTACCTTGAGTGTGAAAAAATGTTTCGTGCGCTTGATAATGCGAAAAGGGCCTTCATAAGGTGCTTGGAGTGACGTTCGAATAGCATCTGTTCTTAGGAACACATGTGAACATTCATCGAGGTCTTTAAACCTGAAGATAGCTTGATGAGAGTGATTGCTAGCCGGGACTGGTCTGATGTCAGTGAAAAGATCTCGTAAAGCAGTGACGAATTTACTTTGAGGTTGTTGCTTAGAATTTTGAAGGAAATCACCAGGAATGCGTAATGCTTCACCGTAAACGAGCTCTGCAGGGGTAGCGAGAAATTCCTCCCTAAAAGCGGTTCGCAAACCGAGCAGTACAAAGGGTAAAGCCTTTGTCCAGGTTTTTTCTTTATATGCCATTAAACATGCCTTGAACGCCCGGTGCCAACGTTCTAAAAATCCGTTGGCCTGCGGATGGTAAGCACTAGTGCGATTTCGTCGGAATCCTAATAACTTGGAAAGTTCATAAAATAAAGAGGATTCAAATTACGCGCCTTGATCTGTAATGATGTACCTAGGGACGCCAAATCGAGCTATCTACACCTGGCAGAGTGCGGTTGCGACTGTTTCAGCACTAATGTCGTTTAACGGAATGGCTTCTGGCCATCGCGTGAATCTGTCTATAATTGTTAGGCAGTACCTAAAATTTTGTGATGGTGGCAGAGGTCCGACCAGATCTATATGAATAGTTTGGAAACGACCGGAGCATTCCGGGAAAGAGCCTAAAGCGTTTTTGCCATGCCTAGACACCTTGCACTGTTGGCAAGGTAAGGATGACCGCGTCCAATTGTTGACGTCCTTGTTGATGGACGGCCAGAAGTATTTAGACGTAACCATTTTATTGGTAGTGCGAATACTCGGGTGGGACAAATTGTGGACGATTTTAAAGACTTGTGGTCTGAAAGGAGAAGGGATAAATGGTCGTATTTTCGTTGTCGAAACTTCGCAATATAATTCTTTATTGGTCCAGAAGACCGGAAATTTTTGAAATTTAAACTTAGAATTTTGAAGAAGTTGTTGAAATTCTGCGTCTTGTTGTTGCATCTCGGCTATAGACTCGAAATTGATTGGATCAAGAAGCTGTATTTCCTCAACTCTAGATAGCGCATCGGCAACCACATTGTCCTGCCCAGGTACGTGTCTTATGTCTGTTGTAAATTGACCTACAAAGTCTAAATGACGTAACTGCCTGGGAGAAGCCTTTTCTGGATTTTGCTGAAATGCGTATTGCAAGGGTTTTTGGTCCGTGTAGATCGTGAAAACCCGTCCCTCAAGTAAATACCTGAAATACTTAACACCTTGATATGCGGCAAGTAATTCCCTGTCATAGGTACTGTACTTTTGCTGTGCCTGGTTTAATTTTACCGAGTAAAATCCAAGTGGTTGCCAGCTATCGTCGACTTTTTGCTGTATTGCGGCACCGATGGCAGTATCCGAAGCATCTACCCACAACGACAGCTCGGCCGAAGCGATGGGAAAAGCGAGAAAAACTGTTTGAGCTAGTTGAGTTTTAGCAAACTCGAACGATTTGATAGCTTCCTGGGACCAGTCAATTTTTTTGGCACCATCTTTTTTTGATCCAGAAAGGTAAGTGTTAAGATTGGTGTGATGTGCCGCCGCATGTGGCAAGAAACGCCGGTAGAAATTTACCATTCCGAGAAAGCGTCGTAACTGCTTTACCGTTTCAGGAATCTTGAATTTCGATATAGCCTCTACCCGGTCAGTAGCTGGTTTGATGCCCTGTGAGGTAATTAAGTGTCCCAAGAATTTTACTTGTGACTGCACGAAGACGCATTTTTCGACGTTCAGTAGCAGTCCGTATTCCTGTAGGCGCTTAAATACCTTTTCGAGATGTAAGTAGTGTTCAACGTTAGATTTAGAAGCAACCAGGATATCGTCCAAATAAACAAAGCAGAAAGAGAACTCCTGCAGAACCATGTGGATGAATCTTTGGAACGACTGAGCAGCGTTGCACAAACCAAACGTCATGCGTGTAAACTCGAACAATCCAAAAGGCGTGCATATTGCCGTTTTTGGAATATCTTCGGGCTCAACTGGGATCTGGTGGTATGCCTTCGCTAAGTCCAGGGTTGTAAAGAGTGAACAGTCTTCTAGGTGATAGGCAAAGTCGTGGATCAGAGGTACAGGGTAACGGTCTGGTATTGTACTCGCGTTTAATCTTCTGTAGTCCCCACATGGTCTCCATTCACCATTTTTCTTTTGCACAAGATGTAATGGTGAAGACCAAGGACTATTTGAAGATCGGCAAATTCCTTGCTCTAAAAGAAACTCGAATTCCTTTTTGGCTACAGTCAATTTTTCGGGTGATAAACGACGTACTTTGGATGAAATAGGCGCCCCTTCGGTGAAGATGTGGTGTGTAACCCTGTGGGCCACCTGCTTAGTAAATCCCACTTCAACCGTAATGGCGCGATATTTTTTTAGCAGTTCCTGAACAGTTGGATCAAGTGCCGGATTAATCAGAATCGACAGACCTGAGTTTTGGGTGTTGATACGTTGTGCCGATGATATCAAAGATGTGAGAGGGTCAATGAGGGATTTCTTTTTGATGTCTACTAGAAGGCCATAGTGACACAGAAAATCTGCGCCTAGTATAGGTCTAGGAACGGCTGCGGTTAAGAACTGCCAGGAAAAAGACCTGCGTAATCCCAAATCTAAGGACAGAACTTTTCGGCAGAATGTACTAATGGGGGTGGAATTAGCCGCCACCAACTGCAAACTGGAATTTGGAAAACGGTGCTGAGACGTTTTTGGGATGACGGAAACGTCCGCTCCCGTGTCAACGAGATAATTTCGTTTTGAAGATCTGTCGAAAATGTAAAGACGACTATTTTGCACGCCACTTCCACCCGTCGTCAATGGCAGATGGCTAATTAATTTGGGTCTTCAGACCCGGAAATAACGCCATACGGCGTTAAATTTTGATTGCTTCCCTTGAACTTGCAGGGAGAGATACACTTTCTAGCGGTGGTTCCGAACTTTCGGTGGTACCAGCAGAAACTTGAATTTGAGTCAGATGTCGAATGTCGAGAGGATGATCGTTGTCTAGATCCGCTTCTCGATGAGCTTTGTCTAGTTAGATTGCGGAAGGTGAGAAACTTCTCGAACTTGCATGTGAGGTGGTGTAGCTTCTTTTCCAACTCTGAAAGGGTCTGATGATGATTATCAAGTGGAGGAGCTATGGCAAACACCTCGGATCTGGGATTAACCTCGTCGATTTTGTCGGCGCATGTTGCCAAAACTTCGAGTGTACCAGGGTTGCAGGCTAGGATTGCCTGCATACTTGCTGGCAATCGTTGAAGCCAAAGCGACTTTAGCACAGCTTCACTGAGCTGATCGTTGCTGAGTGCTCTCATCTCACGCAGTAGTTGACATGGTTGTGCATCGCCCAGCGTGAGTTCTGTCAGAAGCTGCCTAAGCTTTTGATTTACACTTCCTGAAAGACGAGAAATCAACGTTTCCTTAAGCTGATCATATCGATTAGACGCTGGAGGTGAACGTATAATGTCACTCACCAAGCGTACAACGTTTTCGTCGAGCGCGCCAACAACGTGGCAGAACTTCATTTTATCTTGATTGATGCCCGCCAACTCAAACTGTACCTCCAAGTGGAGGAGCCACAGGTCCGGATCGTTTTTCCAAAATGGTACTGGTTTCACCGACACCGCACCCAATATCCCTGGTTGAGTGGTGCACGCTGGAAAGGAAGTAGTGGACCCACTCAGTGAGTTACTACTAGCAGAGTCCAATTCGGCGTTTATGTCTTTTTCGTTGGGCATATTTAAGGGTTGGTTGAAATAAACGATGAAGGCACGACAAACCACAATGTAATAGCTGATAACGAGGAATGAAATTAATTAAGTTAAATGTATGCGTATCAGTAATACAAAAGAAAGGTTAAACGTGCTTGACGTATGCCGAAGTACAACAAAGTGAATCAGTAAGTCGTTGCTGAACGTAGAAAGCTTACACCATGTCTTATATTAAGTAAGATGGTTGATTATTCCACCAACAAGAGGAAATTTATGCTTAAAAGCGATTGACTTGGTAATATAATAATTAAGTTTAGATTATGATTGTAAAAAGGTAAGCACGCTATGCGCAGAATGCTCATTACTCTAACCTTTTGAAACTTTGACTTCTTCAGTGATGAAATCTGTTGTGTGATCAGGATCACGTCGGGGTCACCAATTTAGCGGACGGGGTAACTCCGTACAATGATGCGTCCACTATTTAAATTTTGCACTGAATGCAGCTCAGTGCGTGCAAGGAAATTCCTTGCAGTTAGTGAGAGTATCTCTTCTCCTATTGTGTTGCAGTGTACGTGACGCTGCTATGCTGATTTTTCCTATACTTGTAGATGTCTGCAAGTTTCTTGAGGAAGGGTAATGGTGCCTGTGACACATATGTACACGATATCCCTCGTAATGTTAGTAGTGTCGACGACACAACCACGTCGATGGTTTTTGACAGCGATAGAGACCCTAGAATTGGGTACCTATAACAAAAAAACTGACCAGCTGACCCAATGTCAGACTGGCACATACATATATACAGTTTCTCAAGGTCCGGTTGGGTTGCCTTCGAGAATCCTGATGAACTGGATTCAGTTCAGGACTTAAGGTGATGTTCGACAAAGTTACCAGATCGGCAGATGAATGTTCTGTCCGGGGCTGATGAATATCCTGTTCAAGTTGAACAGTTTGTTGGCACGCTGAAGTGATTTTGTCAAACAGCAAGGTTCCTAATTTACCTGTCGCGGTAGAACTGAAATGAGAGAAGGAAATTATCAAATTGAACCGACGTCTGCTCAGTTCAACTGCACGTCTTTTATCATCTGCACAGATAAAGAAAAGAAGACTTCCAAGTTAGCGTTTGGTTGATTTTTTAATTCATTTATAGAATCTTAGTCCATAAAATAATATTTTTTCTGTTCTAAGCTCTACGCTAGACTGTCATATCATGTTTTATTTTTATTTTTCTTCAAAAAATATGGCCAACTTATTTATAACATTTTACGTTCAGCAAGTATCACTGTAAAGGAACTATATAATAAGTATTGCCCGATTTATCGATGATTTGTCGTGCGTTCAGGGCGCCACATTACTCCCCTGCCAGCAAAACCCAGGGTTTTAGCGATATGTGAGGCGTTGTGGCGGCCTAGTGGCTCGACCAGCACGAGTGATCCTTGTTGGCATACTACTTGAACCATCAGGCATGAACCTGATTTGACGAGCTGCCGCGCTCGACGGAGACGCTGCACAAGCGTGCGTGCTATCAGATGCCTGGAAGTCTTCCGTCGCTGGATGGAAACGTTCTTCCCTACATCTTTGTCGAACCGAGGAACCTTCAGACGCTGGCTGAAAAGCTTCCTCAGCCGTAAGAACATCACTAGCTGCCGTGGTTTGCGAGTGATCATGATCATTGGTGAACATTTCTGAATTTGTGAAGCATGGTTTAATCCGATCAACGGAAACGTTAACCTCCTTGTTTTTTACCTTGAGTGTGAAAAAATGTTTCGTGCGCTTGATAATGCGAAAAGGGCCTTCATAAGGTGCTTGGAGTGACGTTCGAATAGCATCTGTTCTTAGGAACACATGTGAACATTCATCGAGGTCTTTAAACCTGAAGATAGCTTGATGAGAGTGATTGCTAGCCGGGACTGGTCTGATGTCAGTGAAAAGATCTCGTAAAGCAGTGACGAATTTACTTTGAGGTTGTTGCTTAGAATTTTGAAGGAAATCACCAGGAATGCGTAATGCTTCACCGTAAACGAGCTCTGCAGGGGTAGCGAGAAATTCCTCCCTAAAAGCGGTTCGCAAACCGAGCAGTACAAAGGGTAAAGCCTTTGTCCAGGTTTTTTCTTTATATGCCATTAAACATGCCTTGAACGCCCGGTGCCAACGTTCTAAAAATCCGTTGGCCTGCGGATGGTAAGCACTAGTGCGATTTCGTCGGAATCCTAATAACTTGGAAAGTTCAAAAAATAAAGAGGATTCAAATTACGCGCCTTGATCTGTAATGATGTACCTAGGGACGCCAAATCGAGCTATCCACACCTGGCAGAGTGCGGTTGCGACTGTTTCAGCACTAATGTCGTTTAACGGAATGGCTTCTGGCCATCGCGTGAATCTGTCTATAATTGTTAGGCAGTACCTAAAATGTTGTGATGGTGGCAGAGGTCCGACCAGATCTATATGAATAGTTTGGAAACGACCGGAGCATTCCGGGAAAGAGCCTAAAGCGTTTTTGCCATGCCTAGACACCTTGCACTGTTGGCAAGGTAAGGATGACCGCGTCCAATTGTTGACATCCTTGTTGATGGACGGCCAGAAGTATTTAGACGTAACCATTTTATTGGTAGTGCGAATACTCGGGTGGGACAAATTATGGACGATTTTAAAGACTTGTGGTCTGAAAGGAGAAGGGATAAATGGTCGTATTTTCGTTGTCGAAACTTCGCAATATAATTCTTTATTGGTCCCGAAGACCGGAAATTTTTGAAATTTAAACTTAGAATTTTGAAGAAGTTGTTGAAATTCTGCGTCTTGTTGTTGCATCTCGGCTATAGCCTCGAAATTGATTGGATCAAGAAGCTGTATTTCCTCAACTCTAGATAGCGCATCGGCAACCACATTGTCCTGCCCAGGTACGTGTCTTATGTCTGTTGTAAATTGACCTACAAAGTCTAAATGACGTAACTGCCTGGGAGAAGCCTTTTCTGGATTTTGCTGAAATGCGTATTGCAAGGGTTTGTGGTCCGTGTAGATCGTGAAAACCCGTCCCTCAAGTAAATACCTGAAATACTTAACACCTTGATATGCGGCAAGTAATTCCCTGTCATAGGTACTGTACTTTTGCTGTGCCTGGTTTAATTTTACCGAGTAAAATCCAAGTGGTTGCCAGCTATCGTCGACTTTTTGCTGTATTGCGGCACCGATGGCAGTATCCGAAGCATCTACCCACAACGACAGCTCGGCCGAAGCGATGGGAAAAGCGAGAAAAGCTGTTTGAGCTAGTTGAGTTTTAGCAAACTCGAACGATTTGATAGCTTCCTGGGACCAGTCAATTTTTTTGGCACCATCTTTTTTTGATCCAGAAAGGTAAGTGTTAAGATTGGTGTGATGTGCCGCCGCATGTGGCAAGAAACGCCGGTAGAAATTTACCATTCCGAGAAAGCGTCGTAACTGCTTTACCGTTTCAGGAATCTTGAATTTCGATATAGCCTCTACCCGGTCAGGAGCTGGTTTGATGCCCTGTGAGGTAATTAAGTGTCCCAAGAATTTTACTTGTGACTGCACGAAGACGCATTTTTCGACGTTCAGTAGCAGTCCGTATTCCTGTAGGCGCCTAAATACCTTTTCGAGATGTAAGTAGTGTTCAACGTTAGATTTAGAAGCAACCAGGATATCGTCCAAATAAACAAAGCAGAAAGAGAAATCCTGCAGAACCATGTGGATGAATCTTTGGAACGACTGAGCAGCGTTGCACAAACCAAACGTCATGCGTGTAAACTCGAACAATCCAAAAGGCGTGCATATTGCCATTTTTGGAATATCTTCGGGCTCAACTGGGATCTGGTGGTATGCCTTTGCTAAGTCCAGGGTTGTAAAGAGTGAACAGTCTTCTAGGTGATAGGCAAAGTCGTGGATCAGAGGTACAGGGTAACGGTCTGGTATTGTACTCGCGTTTAATCTTCTGTAGTCCCCACATGGTCTCCATTCACCATTTTTCTTTTGCACAAGATGTAATGGTGAAGACCAAGGACTATTTGAAGATCGGCAAATTCCTTGCTCTAAAAGAAACTCGAATTCCTTTTGGCTACAGTCAATTTTTCGGGTGATAAACGACGTACTTTGGATGAAATAGGCGCCCCTTCGGTGAAGATGTGGTGTGTAACCCTGTGGGCCACCTGCTTAGTAAATCCCACTTCAACCGTAATGGCGCGATATTTTTTTAGCAGTTCCTGAACAGTTGGATCAAGTGCCGGATTAATCAGAATCGACAGACCTGAGTTTTGGGTGTTGATACGTTGTGCCGATGATATCAAAGATGTGAGAGGGTCAATGAGGGATTTCTTTTTGATGTCTACTAGAAGGCCATAGTGACACAGAAAATCTGCGCCTAGTATAGGTCTAGGGACGGCTGCGGTTATGAACTGCCAGGAAAAAGACCTGCGTAATCCCAAATCTAAGGACAGAACTTTTCGGCAGAATGTACTAATGGGGGTGGAATTAGCCGCCACCAACTGCAAACTGGAATTTGGAAAACGATGCTGAGACGTTTTTGGGATGACGGAAACGTCCGCTCCCGTGTCAACGAGATAATTTCGTTTTGAAGATCTGTCAAAAATGTAAAGACGACTATTTTGCACGCCACTTCCACCCGTCGTCAATGGCAGATGGCTAATTAATTTGGGTCTTCAGACCCGGCAATAACGCCATACGGCGTTAAATTTTGATTGCTTCCCTTGAACTTGCAGGGAGAGATACACTTTCTAGCGGTGGTTCCGAACTTTCGGTGGTACCAGCAGAAACTTGAATTTGAGTCAGATGTCGAATGTCGAGAGGATGATCGTTGTCTAGATCCGCTTCTCGATGAGCTTTGTCTAGTTGGATTGCGGAAGGTGAGAAACTTCTCGAACTTGCATGTGAGGTGGTGTAGCTTCTTTTCCAACTCTGAAAGGGTCTGATGATGATTATCAAGTGGAGGAGCTATGGCAAACACCTCGGATCTGGGATTAACCTCGTCGATTTTGTCGGCGCATGTTGCCAAAACTTCGAGTGTACCAGGGTTGCAGGCTAGGATTGCCTGCATACTTGCTGGCAATCGTTGAAGCCAAAGCGACTTTAGCACAGCTTCACTGAGCTGATCGTTGCTGAGTGCTCTTATCTCACGCAGTAGTTGAGATGGTTGTACATCGCCCAGCGTGAGTTCTGTCAGAAGCTGCCTAAGCTTTTGATTTACACCTCCTGAAAGACGAGAAATTAACGTTTCCTTAAGCTGATCATATCGATTAGACGTTGGAGGTGAACGTATAATGTCACTCACCAAGCGTACAACGTTTTCGTCGAGCGCGCCAACAACGTGGCAGAACTTCGTTTTATCTTGATTGATGCCCGCCAACTCAAACTGTGCCTCCAAGTGGAGGAGCCACAGGTCCGGATCGTTTTTCCAAAATGGTACTGGTTTCACCGACACCGCACCCAATATCCCTGGTTGAGTGGTGCACGCTGGAAAGGATGTAGTGGACCCACTCAGTGAGTTACTACTAGCAGAGTCCAATTCGGCGTTTATGTCTTTTTCGTTGGGCATATTTAAGGGTTGGTTGACATAAACGATGAAGGCACGACAAACCACAATGTAATAGCTGATAACGAGGAATGAAATTAATTAAGTTAAATGTATGCGTATCAGTAATACAAAAGAAAGGTTAAACGTGCTTGACGTATGCCGAAGTACAACAAAGTGAATCAGTAAGTCGTTGCTGAACGTAGAAAGCTTACACCATGTCTTATATTAAGTAAGATTGTTGATTATTCCACCAACAAGAGGAAATTTATGCTTAAAAGCGATTGACTTGGTAATATAATAATTAAGCTTAAATTATAATTGTAAAAAGGTAAGCACGCTATGCGCAGAATGCTCATTACTCTAACCTTTTGAAACTTTGACTTCTTCAGTGATGAAATCTGTTGTGTGATCAGGATCACGTCGGGGTCACCAATTTAGCGGACGGGGTAACTCCGTACAATGATGCGTCCACTATTTAAATTTTGCACTGAATGCAGCTCAGTGCGTGCAAGGAAATTCCTTGCAGTTAGTGAGAGTATCTCTTCTCCTATTGTGTTGCAGTGTACGTGACGCTGCTATGCTGATTTTTCCTATACTTGTAGATGTCTGCAAGTTTCTTGAGGAAGGGTAATGGTGCCTGTGACACATATGTACACGATATCCCTCGTAATGTTAGTAGTGTCGACGACACAACCACGTCGATGGTTTTTGACAGCGATAGAGACCCTAGGATTGGGTACCTATAACAAAAAAACTGACCAGCTGACCCAATGTCAGACTGGCCCATACATATATACAGTTTCTCAAGGTCCGGTTGGGTTGCCTTCGAGAATCCTGATGAACTGGATTCAGTTCAGGACTTAAGGTGATGTTCGACAAAGTTACCAGATCGGCAGATGAATGTTCTGTCCGGGGCTGATGAATATCCTGTTCAAGTTGAACAGTTTGTTGGCACGCTGAAGTGATTTTGTCAAACAGCAAGGTTCCTAATTTACCTGTCGCGGTAGAACTGAAATGAGAGAAGGAAATTATCAAATTGAACCGACGTCTGCTCAGTTCAACTGCACGTCTTTTATCATCTGCACAGATAAAGAAAAGAAGACTTCCAAGTTAGCGTTTGGTTGATTTTTTAATTCATTTATAGAATCTTAGTCCATAAAATAATATTTTTTTTAAAGAACGTTATAAATACTTTCTCGTCTGTTCTAAGCTCTACGCTAGACTGTCATATCATGTTTTATTTTTATTTTTCTTCAAAAAATATGGCCAACTTATTTATAACATTTTACGTTCAGCAAGTATCACTGTCAAGGAACTATATAATAAGTATTGCCCGATTTATCGATGATTTGTCGTGCGTTCAGGGCGCCACAAATGTATCCTTTGTACCTTTTTGGTACTAATGTAAAAAGCGAAAAATAAATTTTTTGGAAATTAGTATACCCTACCTACATACATATCACAATTCCAATAGTAAAAATTAACTTATTTCACCTGAATATAAAGCATTAGTATTTATAAATTAATCAAGGCTGACTTTCAAATAACTATCTGAAAACTTAACGAATAAAGTTTGATTTTTGATAGAACTTAAAGCAACTATAACCTACAACCTCTCCTTACTTTTCTACGTTACTCATTGCGTTCTTCTTCTGTTTACTTATTTCATTTATAGTGAACTAATTTCAACTCTAATCCTTTTTTTATAATTATATATTTATATTATAATCTACCGTATAATGTACGTATCAAACACAATCTGCAAAACAGTTGACTGGAAGAGTTTAATTTGTGTACTGCACCATATTGCGTACCTTTTAGATTTTGCTATATTCAAAAGTCAACGTAATGATGACATATTTATATTTTACCTGTTTTTCCGCGAATTCGTCGTAATCGCAACATATTTATATTTTAGAACTTAGCCGACAATGCTACTTGCCCCACGTAATGCGAAGTAGCCGGCAGTTAAATCGATCGGTAAATTCATAACAGTAATATTCTTCAGCATTATTATACTGCAATTTACTCTGCGCGTCTGTATACAACGCAATTAAGGCTGAAATGTCTGAATACTTTTTAGCTGGACGAAAAAAAGGTGGTGGCTTAATTGAAGTAAATTACTGCATTTTCAGGCCAAAAGTAGACTCTTCTCTGTTCCTAAAATTTGCTTTAGGACTTCCACATGCGTTTCTTGTTGACTTGCGACAAATTTAAGGAGCCTTTCTTGAAATTGGTCATTCTTTTCTAGCCATTTCTATCATTCAGGTATATCGAGTGATTTATCGCTTCACATTTTGCTAGCAACAACGAAATTAACGCTAAACACTGTGGTTACCAGACTGCTATGCTCCACCAAATCCAAAATCAGCCGGCTTTTTTTATGCTTTTTCTCCGGATTCCTTGTGGTGAGGGGTTGATTTGATCGTCGATGTCGATGGAAAATTCTTGATTTTATTCGGGCTCCAATTTTCACGTCTGTTCGTTGCACGGTTTGACAAGACAGATGTCGATTATCTTCTTCTTCCCAATTGCCAAGTAAGAGCTCGTCGATTGTGGGGTGCGTTCGTGCTGTAGGTTTTGACCGCAGGCCGGCAAACATGCTGCAGTACGTCTCAGTAAAGCATTCTGCTATATGCATTCCGCTATGACCATAACAGGGCAGAGTGGTCTAGACCATCCGTGGTTCAGACAACGCTGAAAAATGGTCGACTGAGCTAGCCGGTCTTAAACATAGACCTCATCGCTGCGGGCGCCCAATGTGTGGCTCCACCCACGACCCAATGAGAACATTCCTCATTACTCGCTGTCGCGGGCATTACTAATTGACTACGACATTCTGGCTCGCTCGACAGATGATGCATCCCCTGGAGTCCCTGAAGTCCCGTCAGTCTTTGATCAGACCTCGACATCCTTCTCCGTGTTGGAAACCAAAGGTGCATTGACAAGCTGGTAACCTAAAAAATCTAGCCGGTCGATGCCTCTCTGCCTTCCTTCACCGACATGCTGAGAAAACCCCGCGATTAGTAACCTAACCAACTGTTCCCGGCATAGCATCTCACTCTGATCTCCGACCGGCGATTGTTCAAGGATGTGTCCCCAAGGCGTCGTCGAAGTAGTAGCATGCTGGTACTCTTCCTAAAATTTCCGAAAACATCTAAACGAATGGAATTCCTACGACAAACTATCTGCAGTAGGGCTACCAGATAAGAGGGGGTTGAAACATGAGAAGCATTACTATGCTAGGGAATGGGGGAAAGGAAAAATTCGCTACCGTCCAAAAGGTATGCCGGCCGCTATGCTTGGCATCTCCTAAGCGGCACATTGGCATCCTGTAATATGCCAGTGAAGCTGGCTGGATGCTTTATTATGGCTACCAGGAATAAAAGTGACAATAGGTAGATGACGCTTCTAGAATGGTTATCACTGCCTGATGTCTTGGCGTGATTGACTCCTAACAGTTTCCCCTGCAGATCTTCAAGCTCGTATAAGGAGTTTCCTTTCTTGGCTTTAACCCGACTCTGAACAAATTTTCGTCAAAGTTTAGCACTAGTCTGCTGTTGGAAGTTGCTTTGGGCAAAATTCCGTCTGAATAATTCTTGACCCACTTTGAAACTAACAGGCTTCGCTCGGAGATTGTAAGCTTTTGAACCCTGTTCGAACGCATGGTGTAAGTTCTCCTGCACGCTCGCACGGATCAATCTCACTTTGTCTTCAGCGTCTACTCTCAGAGGCTCATTAAGAGTCTCAGGGCTCCTCAAGATGGAATAGGAGCTGGCATGTTCAATCCTTTGCTGACCGAAAAGTGTTCGGTAGGGAGAGAAACCAGTTGCTTGGTGGAAAGAGCTCCTGAGAGAACTAGTTGTCTGGCTCAGCTTCTCATCTCACTTCGTATGTTCCTTCCGGATGCATGCCCTAATCGCTGACAATAGAGACCTGTTCACTCGCTTTGAGGCGTTTTCTTGCGGCTAGTAACTGCCGTTCGCAAGTGCTTCACCCCATACTTGTCCATTTATCTGGAGAACTGAGCCGAGCAAAACTGGACTATATCGTCAGAGACTATGTTTTCCGGGACTCCGAACGCATGGAATATTTCAGTTTCGATGAACTGACATGCATTGAGAGTAGATGCCTTTCTCATAAGTTTGAGAATCTGGAACTTTGAAAAGTGGTCAACTATTAATATGCAGACGTTTCCTTTCACTGATCGAGGATATGGACCTAGGAAATCGATGTACAGCTTTTTCCAGGGTCTTTCTGTCACAGACTGGACTGGTGGTCTCAGAATTTTATTGGGGGCTTTGGTCTCTTTACACACGTCACAGGCGCCTACGTAGTTTCTGACATCAACTGTCATTCGTGGCCAGTACAGGTGTCTTCTTAAACGTTCCAGTGTTTTCCCTATACCTCCGTGAGAAGCTAGTGATGGATCATGCGCTCTTAAATAACGTCGGATTTCGATGTTTGGTTCTTTCTTTCTTTTATTGTTTCCTTAAAAACTTAACAATTATTTTTATTATTATTATTTTATTTATTATTATTTTTAACTTGTTTTTAATTACTATCTTTCTTTTCTTTGTATTTATTCTATTGTGTCTTTTTTTCTTCTCTTTTATCTTATTTACTGTATAACATAGCTTGTTTACTCATTCATAGATTAACATTTAGTTTTCGTGTGTTTTTTTTTTTTTTTTGTTCTACCTTAAGTTAGTATTTTATTTATTTATTAGTATATGTTATATTTTTGTTTTTAGTATTTTATTATTCTTTTATTAGTTAATCTTTTTAATTTGCTTTTGTTTTTTGATTTTCTTAGTTCATTTACCAAATAACTATGTACTAAAAAAGATTGTAATATCTTGTGTACGTACTTGCATTAATAAATTCTAATTCTAATTCTTCTTCTTGAATCGGATCGCCTGTTCTCGGAACAGTCCGAATATAAACGATGCCATCCCTGCCGCAAAGATCTGGTAGTTTCCCAGAAGTCGTTTTAACTTTATGCCTCAGCCCTTCATATTCCAACTAGTTGAAATATGGCGAACTAAGGTCAACTTCCGGGCCAGGATCTTCCGGTGTGGACAAGCTGTCGCAATGAATGCGTGACAGCGCATCAGGGACGACAATCAGGCTTCCTTTTCGGTGCTCGATTGTGAAGTCGAAACCCTGAAGCTTCAAACTCCACCGAGCAAGTCTACCGCTGAGGTCCTTTTGAGAAATCAGCCATTTCAAGCTAGCATGATCAGTCACTATCTTAAACGGCATAAGTTCTATGAAGGGCTGGAACTTATGTACACTTAAGATTATTGTAGCTAAGCATTCTTGATCTGTGACGGTGTAATTTCATTTTGCTGAATTCAACTTTCTCGAGACGTAGGCTACTGGCTTCTCTGGCCATCGTCATCTAGTTGAAGCAGCACTCCACCAATACCTTGTTGGCTCGCATCGCACTGTATAATGAACGGCTTGGTGAAGTCTGGGCTCACTAGCAACGGAGCAGAAGTAAGTTTTTGTTTCAAAAAATCAAGCGACACCTGGGCTTCAGGCGTCCACTTTAACTGACTGGGGTTCTTCAAAGTGTAAATTATGGAGCCAGTTAAATAAGCAGGTACTGTAAACGCGGTCTTCTCTCTGGACTGAGTCTCTAGTGGGATCTGCCAGAAAGCGTCTTTGAGGTCCAGGCTCGTAATATAGTTTGCCGGAGGAAGTCGACTCCGAAGCGCATCTATCTGCGGCAGCGGATAGGCGTCCTTCTTAGTAGCCAGTTGACCTTCTTGGCGTCAAAACAAAGCCGAACCTTCCCAGGCTTCCACACTAGTACAACTGGAGCGCTCCAAGGACTCTGCCTCTTCTCTATCACACCCAATTATAGCATTCGTCGCAATTCCGCATCCATTAAACTCTGTACTGCCGGTGAAATCGGATAAAACCTCTATTTTATCGGAGTCGCGTCATTCGTTTCAATCCTGTGACTGACAAGAGATGTTTGTCCTAAGCCTCAAGAGGCGAAGGAAGGGAAAAGCTGTTTAGTAGCTTCTAAACGTTGTCGATCTATAACGGAAAGAGCATGGCAGTCGGTGTCAGGAGTAGCTAGTAGACATGGTGTCACTTCTGCAACTATACCCATGACATCTGGAGCCAACCCAAATAGCTGCTAGAAGTCTATTCCTAGATATAGTGCCTGTGTGAGCCCAGGAACCACGTAAAAACGCACGTTTTGGGTCTTATCACGGAAAGTGATATCCACGTTCACATGACCATGAACAGTCGTCATGGCAACATTCGCTACTTGTGCCTGTGTCCGATACCTCTTCCATTCAACCTCTGCTTCTGCAAGCTTCTACAGAGCTCCCTGGCCTACAATACTGACAGTGGCACCACTATCAAGTAATCCAGTCTCAGTTCGCCCGAGCAGTTTTACTTCGGCATACGGTCGGATGTCGTTTGGCATCGACACGGAAATCTGTACCAGTTTTTCTCTTCCCTGTCTCTTCCGTCGACAGTATTCCCGCCAACGAACGGTAGATCGTTTCTCTCTTGCTCTAAAATCCAGGTCAGGATACATGATGTCAGCTAACTCCGCTACTGAGGAGAAGATTCGGTCTCTTACTGCATTATAATTCTGCAGACGCATATGATACGGCGTCAACGGATGTAAAACAGGCTCAGGTCCACTCGTCATAACAGAGCTTGGTGGCTGTTTTAATACAGAAATGGCAGGAGTCCAAATCTCCTGCTCAGTAACCTTGTCAGCTAAAGGTGCTATCGGTGTTATCGGGACATCGAAAATTAAAGACACTTCCAAAGAAGAGTCTAATACTGTCATGGGCTCCCCAGAAGTGGAAATGGGAGCTTGAAGATCAGCGGAGAGGTCTGTTAAATTCTCCATCTCTATCAATCGATCGGTACGACTATCAGATGGTTTGCTGATATCATCAGAGTCACTGAATGATATCAGTGGACAATTCAGGGATTCGTCGTTAAGGTCTGCTAATGGAGCGGACCCCCCTCCTTGTTCAAGGCCTGAACTGGCGTGTTCATTGCAGTTGTCACGCGTGACGTTGGCACTAGTCGAGAAAAGGAGGTGGTATTCCCGACCCGTCTCAGGTCGGCAATGGCTGCAGTCGGGCTTGAAGACATTTTTGCGTCCGCATCCATAGCGGAGCACAACTTGTCTTTCCTGCCGGCAGTCTTGGTAAAGGTGACCGGGCTGGTCACAGTTCCAGCAGCTAATGTTCTGGGGTGCTGTAAGAGCAGATGCTATTGCGGCTTCCTCACTGCTTTCAGGTGACCTGTGCTGATCAGCATCTGTCGAACGATAATCATCCAATTCTCTGACTCTTGGGCTGCGATAGGTGTTCCAGCTGCACCCTGTCGCGATTCGCTGCTGTATAGCCTGTCTTTGGGTCACGAGACTCCGCAGTTGGTGTATGGTGTTAGTTGAATGCAAGCAGCTTCTCTGCTGAATGTCTGGAAGCAGATTCGATTTCACAATCTCTAGAAACTCGCCGTCCGCCAAAGGAGTTTTCAGTTGGTCGCGCAGATGTACCAGGTGTTGGTGGTACGTAGTGCTTTCTGTTTCCTCAGCATCAGTTGGACTTTGACCTAGAGGTCATCCTTCGGTACTCCCCATTCAGCTAACAGAGCTGTCTTTACATACTCCCACGAATGCGTGGAATTCTACCTCAAGAGAGACCAGTACCAGTACATTGCTGAACCAGAAAGCAAAGTGTTCATATGCCGTACCAAGAGCTCAAAGTCTCCGTCTAGGGCCGAGTAAGGTAGTGCTTCTACTCTGAACATGAACTCGTCGACAGTAAGTCGAGAGCTGTCGCCACTATAGGATATATTCCATCTGCGGATGGGACTGCCAGAACGTCGTTGTCCTAAGCTCGCCGGGATACGTTGAGATGGAGCTGGTAGAGACTGGAAAAGCTTTTGTCTAGGCTGACCAGTAGGCTGACCAAGAACTGATGACGGTCCGTTAAACAACTGCCTACGCACGTCGTGAAATTTTTGTGGTGGTCTCGGTTCACCCATAGGAGGAGGTGGCCGTGAAAAGTGAACTGGTGGCATTGCAGCTGAGATTTGCTGCCTGACGCTAGCTGCCAGTTCAGCTCGCAAAGTATTTAGGCTCTGCTCGAGGCCTTCGCGAACTAAGTCCTGCAGCTGCATGCGCAGACCTGCCATCAAAGCTTCTGCCGCTACTGAGTTTTGGCCTTGAGCAGTAGGT
Source organism: Dioctria linearis (assembly GCA_963930735.1). Taxonomy (NCBI): domain Eukaryota; kingdom Metazoa; phylum Arthropoda; class Insecta; order Diptera; family Asilidae; genus Dioctria; species Dioctria linearis. Next base: position 148,200,683 of record OZ005740.1, on the reverse strand, counting down.
AGTGGACTATTTCGTCGCGAGCTGGGATTTTAAAAAGTCATGGAACGCGGATCCAGCATTCCAGGTGATAGAGATCCTCGACTAACTGGGGGATCGTTAGAGGTGGTAAATCAAATGTTGGTGCGGGCTGTTTGCGCTCGTTATTGACAGGTTTCATCTTCGGTTTCTTTGGGACGGCTCCCGTATATTCGGTAAAATTATATTATGTAAGGTGGAGCCGACAGTTTGGACAATTGGCCTGTTCGCCTATCCACGTGCGCCAACATGCTTTGTGGAACACGTGTCACCATACAATCTTGACAGGCTTTCGTTCGACGGACCAGTCTCTATTTAGACAGATAGAGCACTGTTCAGGGAACCTGTACACACAGTCTGCCGCCGCAGGGGGTGTTCTCACGGTCGCCATTATGAAACAGAAACCTCTTACAATCCTCCACGAGTTTAACGAAATTGAGCATATAGCCGATAGTCAAATCGATGCAGTTTCTGCAGCTTGTACAGAGGTTTGTCGTAATTTAGTCAAGAGACACGTCAGTCTCGACAAAAGTCAGAGAAAGTCTCGAGTCGAAAACAAAAGAAAAAAAATCTCAAAGATTCGAAAAGGAAGTCCTCAGGACTATCCACCGAGTATAAAAGTTCAGAGTTCGACAGGTCAAAAAAATAATTTATAATCAAGTAAGCATTGTTACAAACCTTCAACACAAGCGAAATTAAATTTATCGGGGAATTCACAATAAAGATGCTTGGAGTTGGGATCAATACTTGCACTAGCAAAATCGCACAGAAAAATAAACGCTAACTTGTGATATAAGATCTACTCAAATTTCCGTTCGGACGTTGAACAAAAAATCAAAAAGTTCACGAAAGTTCTCTCCTTCACTCTCCAAGAGCTAACTCTCAACACAAAGATGCCTCAGGCGCACTGTCTCCAATCAGGTCAGAAGTCAATCGAAAAAGGCAAGTGATGTGACTGTGTGCATGAAAAACTTGGGTTCTCACAAAAATCTGGGAAGAGTCGGGTTGGAGCAGCTAGAGACTGAAAATGATACTAGAGATTCTTCAGCCAGGCAGTTAGCAGTATGCCAACTCCTGATTACTGAAGGGCTCCAGCATCACTTCCATCCTCCAACAACTCTATCCTTCCTCTTCACCTGATGGTCATATCCAGCTAACCTTCCAACTGGGCAGAGTCATGAATGTGGTCAACTAGTTAGCTGAAAGCCAAAGAGTCGTCTCACAGATTCACGTTTCTGTCCAGCCAGTTGGCCAACAGAGACATGTCTCCGTGAGAACACAATCCAAAAAATTTGTGAGGCCACCTACTATTTGCATAACAGAAGACCAGTGGGAAAGACCGATTCAAAAACTTCAAAAACTTACTCTTGTTCCGACTTGAGGCTTGACCAAAGTCAAACCTAAAGTCGAACTTACAAACTTTCACAAAAAACTTTCAAAAACTTTCAAAAGATGTTACTTTACTTTACTTTAATCAACAAATCAAAAATCAAACTTTCAAAAACTCTCATAAACGTTACTTTACTCTACAAAAAATATTGATTCAAATAACAAACCAGTTAGACCCAGGGCCACATATAACTTCTATGCGACTTGAGTTCAGCCAATTAGCAATGTGCCAAATGACCATCTCACTCTAAGTCCCACTCCCCAGTAAAATTTATACTTAGACCACCGAAGCCTAACTGAGGTGGCCCCACAGTTGGGCGCCATTTTTGTTATGGATCTAACAATGGACGCGCACAACGTGTCAAAGCCACTAGCTTTACTCTACAAAAAAATAATTTATATAACAACACCAATCAGACTCAGGCCCGCCTGTAACTTCTACTAGATATGAGACTACCGAGTCAGACAATTAGCTAACAGCCAAATGTCCATATCTCCAAGTAATCCCAGTCTGCAGCATCCGTCACATTCAGACACCGAAGTCTAATTGAGGTGGCCCCACGTTGAAGTCCCGACTGCCAGCATGAGCTGACAGATCACTCGCCGGACAGCGTTGACTACAGGGCGGCACGTTAGCTCGCTTCGGCTATTAGCGGAGAGTGTGGGGAGGTTCCACGAAAACCTGCCGCTGCCGCCTGCCACATACAAAAAAAATTCGTGCCTACTTACAAAAAAAAACGCCGGCACATATTCGGTCCTGAATGGACCCTTACATCACTTACCTCCATCTCGTGGGAAGGCGCAGATGTTCTGCCTTCCATCGCAGTTGCCCCAACCACCCTACGATACTGCAGGCGATCGCCAAAGTAAGTTCAACCAAGTTTATTCTACTGTCAGTACGTGTCCTATTCACGTACACTGTTTCGAACGATATCCCGTTACTTTATTAGTTATTTATTCAATGATTGAAACGGAGTGTATAATATACAAGTAAATTTCGACTTGACTATGAATATTTCTTTAATAACTTTTATTTTAATTTGAAAGCAGATGGCCAAAACACTGTAATTCATGCCTACTCGATCGTGGGTGCTTAAGCATAAGGGGTGACTAGGCCACTAAGGCCCTACGGACATCGTGACCAGAGATGTCTTTTGTAATTTACCCTACAGCGGTTCAGCTAAATCTATCTTTCTACGAGCTTTTACGAGTTAGCTTGCAAGCTTTATTTGGAGAGATAAATGCATCTGCAGTGATTTCCATTCTAAAAGCTGTAGCGCGAGACACTCGCATATTATATACTTCGAGGTTTTATTGTCTTTTTCGCACAGTCGGCACAGTTCACTGATGCAGTTGCATATTTTCTTCAAAAAGTAACTCCTGGGTGATTAAGAAGCAGCTAATGATAATTTATAAGAATCGCTGAAATAACTGTTGATCCAATTGTCATTTAACGCTTTTGTAAAATTATAATCTTATTGCTACCGCTCGCACCAAGTCCACGCCACGCCACTGCTAGACAGACCTTATCAATCAAGTTTGAAAACTTTGTGGTTTAATTTATCCTTTGTACCTTTTTGGTACTAATATAAAAACCCAAAAATAAATTTATGGAAATTAATATACCCTACCTACATACATGTCACAATTCTAATAGTAAAAATTAACATATTTCACCTGAATATCAAGCATTAGTATTTGTAAATTAATCAAGGCTGACTTTCAAATAACTATCTTAAAACTTAATTAATAAAGTTTGATTTTTGATAGAACTTAAAGCAACTATAACCTACAACCTCTACTTACTTTTCTACGTTACTCATTGCGTTCTTCTTCTGTTTACTTATTTCACTTATAATGAACTAATTTCAACTCTAATCCTTTTTTTATAATTATATATTTATATTATAATCTACCGTATAATGTACGTACCAAACACAATCTGCAAAACAGTTGACTGGAAGAGTTTAATTTGTGTACTGCACCATGTTGCGTACCTTTTAGATTTTGCTATATTCAAAAGTCAACGTAATGATGACATATTTATATTTTACCTGTTTTTCCGCGAATTCTTCGTAATCGCAACATATTTATATTTTAGAACTTAGCCGACAATGCTACTTGCCCCACGTAATGCGAAGTAGCCGGCAGTTAAATCCATCGGTAAATTCATAACAGTAATAAATTCTTCAGCATTATTATACTGCAATTTACTCTGCGGGTCTGTATACAATGCAATTAAGGCTGAAATGTCTGAATACTTTTTAGCTGGACGAAAAAAAGGTGGTGGCTTAATTGAAGTAAATTACTGCATTTTCAGGCCAAAGTAGACTCTTCTCTGTTGGTAAAATTTGCTTTAGAGACTTCCACATGCGTTTCTTGTTGACTTGCGACAAATTTAAGGAGCCTTTCTTGAAATTCGTCATTCTTTTCTAGCCATTTCAATCATTCACAGAGGGGATAGGTTTATCGAGTGATTTATCGTTTCACATTTTACTAGCAACAAGAAAACTAACGCTTTCACTGTGGTTACCAGACTGCTATGCTCCACCAAATCCAAAATCAGCCGGCTTTTTTGATGCGTTTTATCCGGATTTCGTGTGCTGAGGTGTTGAATTGATCGTCGATGTCGATGGAAAATTCTTGATTTTATTCGGGCTCCAATTTTCACGTCTGTTCGTTGCACGGTTTGACAAGACAGATGTCGATTGTCTTCTTCTTCCCAATCGCCAACTAAGAGCTCGCCGATTGTGGGGTGCGTTCGGGCTGTCGGTTATGACCGCAGACCGGCATACATGCTGCAGTACGTCTCAGTGTAGCATTGTGCTATATGCATTCCGCTACGACCATGACAAATATGCGTTTTATTAGGTATATGGTGTTTTGGTTGTTGTTTTTTTTTGTTTTAATAACGAGCATTAAGTTAGCGCTTGCTATGATTGCACTTCGTGGCACATTTTTCTTGTTTGTTATTTGTGTGCTTTTTGTTTCTATTTATCACAAAAAATGTAATGGCACTAATAATCACGTCGCGGTCACCATTTATGTTGCGTGATAATAAAAACCCGGTTTAGCTTTATAACTATTTATTAAAATAATTAAAATAATGAATAGGTTTCTACGGTCTGTGCCACGGTGGAATTTTGTGGATTAAATATAGTCTTATCCCACTGGATAAAAACTATTCCACTTAACTTGTGTTGAGGATTGGAATACTAACGAATTTCTTGGACCGGGTGCTCTGAGTAGCATGGGGCTAATGACTCTGCGTAGGCAGAAGAAAATCTAGAACGATTTTCTTTATCCTCCGTCAGCTTTAGCTAGGGCTACAAAAAGAAAGAAGGCTATTTAATGAGATTACAATATTTTCTTCTCCTGGTACGCCGTATGCTGTACAGTGGTATCGGGTCTGTTTCCTTGTTTTGCTCGAAAACCGTTGTAGTAATAATGAACGGCGATTGATAATATTTATTTCTTTATTATTTTTTAAATTATTTTTAGATGTTTCCTCTTACAAGATTGAAACGAGAGTGACTTAAAAAACTGACATTGTTTTACTTATTTTTTACTATGCCTACTTACTAATAAATGGAAACAACTTGATCACGCTGCACAAGGTGGATTTTCAGGAACAGTAATAATTTGGAAGTGTCCTTAGCAAGCAGGTCAATTCAGCGGCTCAACTTCCAGCGAAACCAATGTTTCAGCGAAATTGCCTATGAGTTCTTGTGGTTCGACCAGCTCGAGTAGTACGCTGCGGAATCACTGTGGAACCATCCGTCAAAAATCGAATGCGCCGGGGTTCTATACCAGATGAAGGCATTGATATGTCATGCGAATTTTGAATGTCGGGACCTTCTACCATTGGTTGTAAGTTTTCGCTTGTTGTGTGAGAACTTTCGTTTGTTGGCTGAGAGTACTCCTGGTTTGACCCAGAAAGACTCTCAGTCCCTGCACGCATCGTATTGTTTCCAACTGGTGAATCATGATTGTTGTGCCCTTATTCTGGACCATTGACAACCGACTCGGTAAAACAGGGTTTGAGTCTATTTAAGGACACGTTGGCCTCCTTACTCCTGACTTTTAGCGTGAAGAATTTGTCGTGTCTTTTAAGCACCTCGAACGGGCCTTCATAAGGACGTTGTAGTGCAGCTCTGACAGAGTCCGATCTTATAAAAACGTAAGAACATCTGTTGAGATCTTTGAATTTAAACAAGGTCTGACGCGAATGGTTTGATGCAGCAATGGGCCTGATATTAGAGAAAAAATTACACAATGAAATGACGAATTGGCTTTGAGGATGCATTTCAGAATTTTGCAGGAAGTCACTTGGTATACGTTGATTCTTCCCATATACTAGTTCCGCAGGTGCTGACAACAGTTCCTGTCTGAAGGTGGTTCTAAGACCTAATAGAACAAACGGCAAAATTTTGGACCATGATTTGTCTTTGTACACCATGGGAGAAGCTTTCAGAGTTCTGTGCTACCTTTCTAAGAAACCGTTTGATTGAAGTTGGTAGGCCGTAGTTCTATTGCATACAAAACCAAGTAACTTGGATAGTTAAGCGAATAGTGCTCATTCGAATTGTGATCCTTTATCTGTGATTATTGTTTTGGATACCCCAAAACGAGCTATCCAGTTCTGACACAGTGCCTCGGCCACTGTCTCAGCGCAAATGTCTGTCAAGGGAATTGCCTGAGGCCAACTTGTAAATCTATCGATGATAGTGAGACAATGTCTAAAGCCATGTGATGGAGGAAGCGGTCCTATCATGTCCATGTGGATGACTTCGAAGCGATCTGACCGTCCCTGGAACCTTCCTAGGGGACTTTTGCAGTGCCGAGAAATTTAACTTTGCTAACAAGCTAAGCATGCGCGAGACCAAGCGATGATGTCCTTGTTGATAGATGGCCAGAAATAATTTCCTGTGACCATTTTGCTAGTTGCTCTAATGCTGCAATGCGCTAAATTGTGATTGGAAAAAAAAATTTGCTTTCTAAATACATTAGAAATGTACGGCCTGGATTTCGAAGATGAGATTTCGCAGAAAATCTCCTTGTCTGAAGCGAAGATTGGCAATTTACTAAATTTATATTGAGAATTTTGACGAAATTGATGAAACTCAGTATCTTCAGCTTGCTTATCTGCGATGGCTTCAAAATTGACTGAACTCCTGATATGTATGTCATCAATTCTAGAAAGAGCATCGGCGACAACGTTCTCTTTGGCCGGAACATGTCTGATGTCCGTTGTGAAGTGGCCAATATAGTCTAGGTGTCGCAACTGACGTGGAGATATTTTTTCCGGATTTTGATGGAAAGCGTAGACTAGAGGCTTGTGGTCCGTGTATAAAGAGAAAGGTCGTCCTTCCAACAGATACTGGAAATATTTGATACCTTTATATGCCGCAAGGAGCTGTCATACACTTTTTGCTGAACTGCTTCTCCAATGGCGGAATCTGATGCATCCACCCATAGAGATAAATCGGCCGAAAGAATAGGGAAAGCTAGGAGGGCAGTTTATGCCAACTGGTTTTTTTGCTAAGTCAAAGGATGTATTTGCAAGAAGTTGGATATAAAGTCTTGTATTAATGGAATTGGGTAATTGTCCGGGACGGTGCATGCATTTAAACGCCTATAGTCTCCACATGGCCTCCACTCACCGTTTTTCTTTTTGACCAGATACAATGGTGAGGACCAAGCACTGTCCGAATGTCTGCAAATACCTTGCTTCAATAGGAATTCGAATTCCTTTCGAGCGTCGGCTAACTTCTCGGGCGAGAGGCGTCGAACTTTTGAAGAAATGGGAGGACCCTTTGTAGATATCTGGTGTGGACCACTGATTTGGAAAAAGATGTTTCCACCGTAATTGATTGGTACTCACGCAGCAATTTTTGAATTTTGATGTCAATTTCCGCATTGATGAGGACCGAAAGTCTTGATTGTTGGCCTTGGCATGTTGTGCACATGACTTCAAACTGGCGGTAGGATCGATCAAGGTTTTCATCTTGACATCCACTACTAACCCATAGTGACGAAGGAAGCCCGCACCTAAAATGGGTTTGGGTATTGCAGCAATAACAAATTGCCATGTGAAGGGTCTGCGTAATCTTAAGTCCAATGACAAAATTTTGGTGCCAATGTACTAATGGGCGATGAGTTGGCGGCTACTAACTGAAAATTTGCGCTGGGGAATCGATCTGAAGCAGATTGCGGAATTACAGAAATGTCAGCTCCAGTATCTATCAAAAAATGTCTCAAAGTGCCACTTCCCACTGTCGTCAGAGAAGGAGGGCGCTTTAATTTGTCGACTTGACACTGCTTGTGGAGGCAACGGTCTCCCTAAAATTGCAGGGTGGTACACATTTCTGAGCTTTTGTTGCAAATTTATTGTGATACCAACAATACCTTGTATTTCGACTAGGTGACTTGTACCTTGACTGTGACTTCTGCCTGGAGACATCTCGATGAGGCCTACACCGTGATGCGTCTCTACGGAATGGAATGACAAAGACTTCTCGACCAGCTTAGATAACTTATTGACTTGTGTCCTAAGTTCTTCTAATGTTTGATCAGAACTCTTGGAGATGGGCGTGACAGCATAAACCTATTGACTGGGGTTAACCTCTGCAATCTTGTCGGCACAATCCGCTAACGTTTCCAAAGGATCAGGGTTGCATGCAAGAATGGCGTGCATGTGAGTTGGCAATCTTTGGAGCCAGAGAGATTTTAGAACTGCTTCTCCGAGTTCATTCTTGCTGAGGGATCGCATTTCCCTTAGTGGTTTGGAAGGCTGCGAACCTCGTAAGGAGAGTTCTGTGAGGAGTTCTTTCAATTTTTGAATCTCGCTACCAGAAGTGTGGAGAGATTAACATGTCCTTAATTTTAGTATGTTTGTCATTGGGGGGAGGTTCGTCGACAATGTCGCTCACCTGACGTATAACACTCTCGTCTAGGGCGCTAACAACATGAGCGAATTTAGTTGTGTCCTGTGTGATTCCCGCTAGCTGAAATTGTGACTAGAGGTGACGGAACCACAGACCCAGAACCACTTTTTCAAAATGGCACGCCTTTTACTGAGACGGCACATAACACCGGAGGGGAGCAAATGACGAGGACGCATTGGATTCGAGAGAGTTTGAGCCGACTAATGAGTACTCACTGCCACTGACTCCTTTATTCGCTTGACCGACCATCTTGGCTGTAGATGAAGAAAGAGAGTCGAGAGATGTGAAACCAAGGCTTTGTGCAAGGTGAGTAACAACAAAAATAAAAAGGAAATCAAAAACTGGTGAAAGTTAGATTAACTATAGTACTAGGTAATAGATTATATATAATATTTTATTAAAATGACGTATAATTTTTGACATTATAGTTCTTTCAGCTGGTTCGTACTTATTGTTGCATAATTATTAAAAATCTTCTCCTCCTGGATTCGTTCTAGACACTCCTGGTATTGTGATGTTTTCTTCTTTGAGACGAAAACCACTGAGGAGACGCAGTGCTTTTCAGAACGCTGGTTGCACAGACGGGCAACTGATGTAATCTCTGTGTACAAGGCTTGACCTATTATCTGCTAATTACGCTGACGGGTAACTGATGGATGCTCTGGACGAAAGGTTTGCTCTATTAATTGCTAGTTACGCTGACGGGTAAGTGGTGAATACTCTAGACAAAATGCTTGCTTTATTAATTGCTAGTTATGCTGACGGGTAACTGGTGAATGCTCTGGAGAAAAGGTTTGCTCTATTAATTGCTAGTTACTCTGACGGGTAACTGGTAAATGCTCTAGACAAAAGGCTTACTTTATTAATTGCTAGTTACGCTAACGGGTAACTAGTGAATGCTCTGGACCTGTACTAGATCCGGCTGGTTTTGCCGAAATTTGTCCATTAATCGAGACCGGGTTGGCTTGAATTCTCCTTCCAATCACGTCGGGGTCACCAATTGTCGATTGTATATAGTCTTATCCCATAGAATAACAACTATTCCACTTAATTCGTGTTGAGGATTGGAATACTAACGAATTTCTTGGACCGGTTGCTCTGAGTAGCATGGGGCTAATGACTCTGCGTAGGCAGAAGAAAATCTAGAAAGATTTTCTTTATCCTCCGTCTGCTTTAGCTAGCGCTACAAAAATAAAGAAGGTTATTTAATGAGATTACAATATTTTCTTCTCCTGGAACTCCGTAATGCTGTACATCGGTGTCGGGTCTGTTCCCTGGTTTGCTCGAGAACCGTTGTAGTAATAATGAACGGCGATTGATAATATTTATTTCTTTATTATTTTTTTAAATTATTTTTAGATGTTTCCTCTTACAAAATTGAAACGAGACTGACTTAAAAAACTGACATTGTTTTACTTATTTTTTATTATGCCTACTTACTAATACATGGAAACTACTTGATCACGCTGCACAAGGTGGATTTTCAGGAACAGTAATAATTTAGTAGTGTCCTTAACAATCAGGTTAATACAGCGGCTCAACGCATAAAAGTATTTTCGTTAAAAGTGTTCCGCGTCGCCACAAGTTAAGTTCCGACTGACTAAATCAAGAGACTCCTATCTAGCGCTCGGTCGCTATTGTTATTGTTATCGCTATTGTTATTTCTCTATTGTATTACCTAGTGCAATATAAATGTGAGTTATTTCTGTTCTATCACTCCTGCTTGGTTCTGGTATCTAACATTCAAATTGGTAATAAAGTGTTAGTATCGCTAGTGCGCTCATAGGCTAGCAACCTAAAAAGTCAGTCCGGTAGCACTCCTCTGCCCTTCTCCAACGAGACGAGTCGGAGAAGCCTGTACTATCAGTAACCTAAGCAACTGATTGCATAGCTTCTACCGCTCTTGATATCTCCCTACGACCGGAGATCAGCACTCGTTCAAGGGTGTGTCTCCAGGTCACCACACACTGATCCGGTTGTCACGGTCTTCTGTTACCTTTTAGGGGTATTGACGCAACAGATATTAAAAAAAATTCGAAGGCGTAGTACAAGTGGGATTCCTACCATGGGTATCATGTTGGAGGGTTCTGGCGCATTGTCAGGCTGGGGGATGTGAAAAAGCGAGTCTACTAACAAAAGGTATACCGGCCGCTAGGCTGGGAAAGTCCTTAGCGGCACAATCTTGTAACTACCAGTTAAGCTGGCCGGATGCCTTCTTAGGGGTACCAGGATTGAAATATATACATCCGGTAAGTATGACTAATCTCTTATCTGAGTTAATGGTGATCAGAGCTTAATATCTTTAGCATGGTAAGTTCCCATCGATCCCCCCTGCAGATCCTCAAGCTCATGGAGAGTTTCCTTTTTTTGCTTTGGCGCGACACTTTAAAAATTTACGTCCTAGTTTCGCACAAGTCTGTTGCTGACTGAAAATTACTCTGTGTAAGATTTCGTTGGTGTTCTTCTTGACCAATTCTAAAACGGACAGGTTTCGCTATAAGAGCATAAGCTTTGAACCCTGTTCGAAAGCGTAGTTCAAATTTTCCTGCGCTTTCGCAAGGACCAATCTTCGCTTGTCTTCAGCATCCACTCTTAAAGGCTCATTCAAAGTTCCTAGGTTTTAAAGGATGGAGTACAACCTCGCGTGGTCAATCATCTGTTGACCGAACAATACTCTGTAGGGCGAGAAGCCAGTTGCTTGATGGACAGAGATCCTAAGGGAGCTAGCGACATGGCTCAGCTTCTCGTCCCACTTAGTGGGCTCCTTTTGAATATACGCCCGGATTCCCGGCAATAGAGATCGGTTCACTCGTTCTGACGCGTTGGCTTGCGGTGAATAAACTGCCGTTCGCAAGTGCTTGACGCCATATTTTTCCAGTAGCTTGGTGAATTGAATTGAGCGAAACTGAATTTTATTGCCGGAGACTATCATCTCCGGAGCTCCGAACTTGTGAAATACTTCTATTTCAATTAACTGACACAGATTAAGAGTAGATGCTTTCCTCATTGGGCTTAGAATTGGGATTTTGGAGAAGTGGTCAAGAAAATTCAGGCTGCAAACATTTCCGCTTGTCGATCTGGTATATGGACCTAAGAAATCGATGTAGAACTTTTGCCACGGTCTTTCTGTCACAGACTGAACTCCCATTGGTGGTCTACGAATGGTATTAGGGGTTTAGTTTCCTTACACATGTCACAGGCGCCTACGTAGTTTCTGACATCAACTGTCATTCGAGGCCAACACAGATGTCGTCTTAAACGTTGCAGGGATTTCTCTATTCCTCCATGCGACGCTAGTGGCGGATCATGCGCTCTTGAAATGACGTAGGAGATAAGCCCACGCGGAATCGAAAGCTTTTAAGCTTATTCTTCCTGAATCGGATCACCCGTTCTGGGAACAGTGCGAATATACACGAAGTCATCCCTAACGCAGAGATCTGGTAATTTATTCGTAGTTGATTTAACCTTTTGACTCAGCTCCTCATATTCCAACGAGTTGAAATATGGGATGAAGAAGCTGCAGTTGATGCAAAAAATTTATTGAGCTCATCTGGATCAATATTTATCTCAGATAATTCCTGACCGAATACACCCTGGTTGCGAATATTCCTCCATAAGGTCTTAGGAGGAAGATTGGTATTTAATTTATCTTTGTAATAGGCTCGCCTTGCGGATCGAGTTAAAGTTCTAACTCTGTTGCGGACCTTTTTGTACCTGGAGAGCATCACAGGACAACGCGTCTGTCTGTATCGGTCAAAAAGAAAATCTCTTTCAGCCATAATATAACGAATCTCACTGGTTAACCATTGACATTTGGAGGGCTTAAAACGAAAGCTTCGAATAGGAACATAATTGTTGTAAAGCCTAGCAAGTATTTGTAGGAAAGAGTCGACTTTCAGATCGATAGAGTTGGATGAATAAATAGCATCCCTAGTTAATCCCCGGCACTCCGCACGATGGCCAACATAATCATAAGTTCCAAGTTTGTGGGGTATCTGTGAACAAAAAGAAAGAAATATTTAGTTAGTGACTCTAGTTTAATAAGTTCATAATTTACCTGAGTTGCACACAATTCCCACCTTTGTGGTGTATCTGTGAATAAAAAGAAAGAAATATATTTAGTAAGTGACTTTGGATTAATCAGTTCATTACTTACCTGAACTGCGCATAATTTTCGCTCAAGGTGTATCTGTGGATAGAAGGAAAGAATTATTTAGGAAATGACTTTAGTTTAATAAGTTCATAATTTACCCGTGTTGTGCATAATTTTCCACCTTTGAGGTGTATCTGTGAATATAAAGAAAGAAATAGTCAATTAGTGACGCTAGTTTAATAAGTTCATAATTTACCTGAGTATCTGTGAATAAAAAGCAAGAAATATTTAGTTAGTGACTCTACTTTAATAAGTTCATAATTTACCTGAGTTGCACATAATTTCCAAATTTGAGGTGTATCTGTGAATAAAAAGAAAGAAACATTTTACTTTATAAGTTCATTAATTACCGGCGTGGTGCATAATTTTCACCTTCGATGTGTATATGTGAATAAAAAGCAGGAATTAATCAGTTAGTGACTCTAGTGTAGTAAGATCATTATTTACCTGTGCTGCGCGTAATTTCCACCTTTGAGGTGTACTTGTGAATATAAGGAAAGAATATTTTTTTTGTTAGTGACTCTAGTTAACAAGCTAATTACTCACCTGTGTGGCATATAATTTCCACCTACGGTGTATCAGTGAAGTGCAAAAAAGGAAAATTTAAGAAAAGGATCGTTTACAATTTAACCATTTTGTCTGTTTTTTTTTTCTTGCCGACAAATATTCAATCACCTGCAAATGCAGTGGCAATTATCCTTTAGTGCGCAACCAAGATCCGCTTTTCATCGCTCGAGATAGTAGTACGTATCTCTGCACCTAAGTAAGTCCGTATCTTGATTGTCATTTTGTTTCTTTTCTTTGGCGTACATACGTCTTTCGCATGACACTATACATATATACATAAGTTTGAATACGCAGAATACATTATTTAAGGTACTGTTAATGCCAGCTAGTAGGGTCTACGCTAGCATAAGTATTCATTCAATTTCCTTATTGATGAACGGCGGAGATTGTTAACCTAAAATGGGTCAGGTAAAGGAAAAGAAAACAAGAATTTATATAGAGAAATACATATATATATATATATATGCTTTATATTCCTTTCCTTTTTTTTGGTTTGGTTTTGTTTACCTTCTTCCGTTTCTTTTATTATTTTTTTCTTTCACTCGCTAGGCTCCTCAGCAGGTGTCACGCTTGCACAGTAAATCCGTGACAGCGTATCAGGAACGACATTCAGGCTTCCTTTCCAATCTACGATAGTGAAGTCGAAGCTTTGAAGCTTCATACTCCGACTTCATACTCGACCGCTGAGGTCCTTTTGGGACATCAGCCATTTCAAGCTCGCATGATCAGTCACGATCTTAAATAGCATAAGCTCTATGAAGTGCCGGAACTTCTGCACACTTAATAATGCTGCTAGCATTCCTGCTCTGTGACGGTATAATTTCTTTGTTCTGAATTCAACTGTTCCGAGCCGTAGGTTATTGGCTTGTCGTGGCCATCGTCATCTAGTTGTAACAGCACTCCCCAATACCTTGGTTGCTTGCATCACACTGAATTCCGAACGGTTTGGTGAACTCTGGAGTCACTACCAACGGAGCAGAAGTAAGTTGCTGCTTCAATAATTCCAGAGATTTCTGGGCTTCAGGTGTCCTTTGGAACTGACTGGGATTTTTCGCGGTGTCTGAAATGGGGGGGGGGAGGCAGTTAGATCAGAATAGTTCGGAATGAATCGTCGATACCATCCCGCCATACCTAGTAGGCGTCGGGCCTTCCGAACAGTTTCAGGTGACGGATAGTCAACTATGGCTGAAATCTTATTGGGGTTAGTTCTTATTCCTCCTTTTCCGACAATAAAACCCAAGTACTTTGTCTCTGTAATGCAGAACTTACTCTTCTCAATGTTCATAGTGAGGCCAGCTTTCCTCAAATAATCCGTTATGCGAGATAGTAGCATAAGATGAGAGTAAAAGTCTGACGACAGTATTAATAAATCGCCTAAATAGACGAGAACATACTCACGAAGATCGAATGGGATGACTTTATTCATAAGGCGGCACATAGTTTGTGGAGCGTTGCATAAGCCGAATAGCATCACGGTGTATTGATAAAAAGGATGACTAGGTACAGTAAATGCTGTCTTCTCTCTGGAATTAGCGTCTAGTGTGATCTGGGGAAAAGCGTCTTTCAAGTCCAGGCTTGTAATGTAATTTGCTGGTGGAAGTCGACTCAAACGTGCGTCTATTTGCGGCAGCGGATAAGTGTCATTCTTAGCAACGGAGTTGAACTTCCTGGCATGAAAAAAAGACCGAACTTTCCCAGGCTTCCTCACTAGAACAAATGGAGAGCTCCAAGGACTCTAGCTCACCTCTATCACCCCCAGTGATAGCATGTATCTTAATTCAGCATCCAAGAAACTCTGAATGGCTGGCGAAATCAGATAAAACCTCTGTTTTATCTGGGTTGCATCGTTCGTCTCAATCTTGTGAGTGACATAAGATGTTTTTCCTAAGCCCAAAGAGGCGAAGGAAGGAAAAAGCTGTTTCGTGGCCTCAAGATGTTGGTTTTCTTGAGCATAAAGAACATTGCGGTCAGTATCGGAGGCAGCTAATAGGCTTGGGATCACTTCAGCAACTATACCCAGAACAACTGGAGCCAACCCAAATAGACGCCAGAAGTCTATTACCAGATATAGTGCTTATGTGAACCCAGGAACCACGTAAAAACGGACGTTTTGGGTCTTACCAAGGAAACTGGCGTCCAAGCCCACATGACCATGGACATTCGTCAGTGTGATACCTCCTCCATTCGAGGTTTGATTCCGCCAGTCTCTATAGAGCTCCCTGGCCTAGGACTCTGACAGTGGCACCACTATCAAGTAACCCAGTCTCAGTTTCACTTCAGCATTCTGCCGAATGTTCTCTGGCATCGACACTGCAATGTGGGCCAGTTTCTTTCATTCAGTCTTGATACGTCGACAATATTTTTACGAGCACCAAAGCGACACAAGTGACATCTGTTGGAAATGGAAGTAACTTTAGGCTAGTGATATCTTATTAAACCTTGCGTTCGTAAAACGGAATATTCAGGAAGGTTCTAGGATAATTCGTTGAGTATAAATACGGCCCGTCTCACATCAGGACGCGAGTCTTATTCCAGACAGTGAAGTGAACGAAGTAAACTATTTGGATTGCGATAATTAGAAGTACAGTACTAGCGATAACTATAAAGAGTTGATTTGATAATTGTTTGTAGATATTATAAAAGTAAACAATGAAGTGAAATAAAGAAGTACTTGTGAATGATATCTGAAATATTGTGTTTTAAATAACGAACTAAGGCCACGTTCGTAACAATATTCACACCAACGAACATTAGATCGTTTCTTTTTTATTAAGGTCCAAATCGGGATACATAATTCCTACTAATTCAGCTACTGAGGAGAAAGTGCGATCTCGTACTGCGTTGCAGTTCTGCAGACGCATATGGTAGGGCGTCACTGGATATAAAACAGGCTTACGCCCACTCGTCATAACAAAGCTTGGTGGCCGTTTTAATATCGAAATAACAGGAGACCGAGCCTCCGGCTCAGCAACATTGCTCGAGGAAGGTAAGCTTGATATTAAGGGGACGTCAAATATTAAGGACTCTTCTAAAGAGGTGTCTATCAACAGTGTCTGGGGCTACCTAACGATGGCAACGGGAGCGTGAGAATCTACAGAGAAGTCAATTAAATTCTCTGCTTCCATTAAGGAACTACTATCAGCATTGGTACTGTCAAATGTTAATATCACCAGAGTCACTGAGTGTTATTAACGGACAGTCTATTGGTTCGTCGAATTCTGTTGACTGTGCAGGCTGTCTTCCCTGTTCAAGGATTGAACCGGAGCAGTCGTAACTGTTGTTATTTGTTGTAGCATGCCCGGTCGAGAAAAGGCGTTGTGACTCTTGACCTGTCTCTCGTTTTTCTGCAGACACTGCCTACAGTTCGGTTGGAAAATATTCTTGCGTCCCCATCCGTACCAGAACACATGCTGTCTTTCCTGTAAACAGTCTTGATAGTTGTGGCCTTGCTGATCGCAAATCCAACATATTGCTGCTGGTCTATTCGTGACAGCTGATAAGTCTATGATATTATTATCATTTCCGGGTAACATGGGTTCAACAGTGCGTCCTCAACTTCACTCACTCGATGATGTCGGTAAGGGTTCAGGCTACTAGCAGTCGAAATGCGCAATTTAGTAGCTTGAATCTGAGTGACGAGTGATCTCAACTGTGAGGTAGTACTTGTCGGATTGATCTTATTCTGTATTTCGCACAACAGATTAGATTTAACTATCTCCAGGAATTGCCATTGGAGTCTATAGCTGATCACGCAACTGCACCAGATTTTGATGGTAAGTTGCAAAGGACTCACCAGATTTCTGTCAGATAGGAGAGCAGTCTTTATATGCTCCCACGTTGGTGTGGAGTTAATTTGGAGCAATGACCAATACCAATCCATGGCATGGAGTAACGTGCACATATTCCGAATAACGAGATCAAAATTCCCTTTGAGAGCAGAGTAAGTGAGTGCTTCAACTCGGAAGACAAACTCATCTACTGAAAGTTTGGAACCGTATCCACCATTTGAAATGTTCCTTCTACGTATGGGACTGCCTGATCGTCGTGACCATGAACAACGTTGAGGTCTAGCATTCTGATATGCCTGTGCCTGAGGAATATTATTAGGCATCGGTTCCTGCGAAATATCGGGTCTTTGTTGTATTACAGCTACACCAATAGGTGGTGGGGGTCGAGTGGTATCTACTGGAGGAATAGGCGCAACAGGAGCTGGCTGATTAAGATGGTTAAAAAGTTCATCCCGCAGGACACCTATACTCTGTGTGATTGCTTCTCGTATTAGGTCCTGTATCTGAATGCGAAGACCAGCCATCAATTCTTCTGAAGCTACTAGACCTTGGCCATGAAAAGTAGGTAGCTGACTGTTCATTCTAGAACTCAATTGTGAAAAAGTTACAGAATGCAGATTTTTTACATTCGGAGACAAAGATCCACGATTTGGCTGTGGCATCGTTGGTGGTGGTAAATTAAATACTGGCACAGGCAGTCGAAGCTCTTGATATCCAAGCCTCGTAAGAGTCATCTTCGGAACAGTTCCTGTATAGACAGTGAAATCTAATTGGGTGAGACGACACCTACAATTCGGACAATTGGATTGTTTCCCTATACACGTACGTAGACACGCCTTGTAGAACACATGTCCGCAGATAGTCTCTACTGGCTTCCCCTTGACGTACCAGTCTCCAACCTGATAGATGGTTCAGGCATAGAGAAATTGGACGAAAAATTGTGCCAAAGTCAGAAATACGAAAAATGTATGGACTGCCGTCGAATAGCCCCAGGACAAACAATTTTGTTAAAACAATATAGGGATCCAAACTTTTCATCAACGGAAGTTTGATGTACAATCTAGAAGTAGTTAGGCAAGTTAAGAGCTGCTACTTAATTTTGATATAAATATAACGAAATTGTCTTCTCGTGACATACACCTAACATGTGTAATACGGTTTTCGACAACAAACAAATCCAAGGGAAAGGTAAGTGTCCCCTAGAATACTCCAGTACAATTAAACGGTAACGCTAAATATAAAAATTCCTTACTAAGAGCTAAACTCGAACTTTCAAGAAAAACGACAAAAAAATGCATAAGCTTTTCTATGAGCTAAACTCAAAATGTTGTAACAGCAAGTGTACAATTTACAGCATGCAACAATTAGCATTTAGCTGATAAAGCTTACCTCGCGAATTCCACTTGTCTTCACTGTCCACACAAGTGAAATCTGATATGCAGCTTGTGTGCGAATCTCGTTGATAAGTCAATTTCAGATGGCAAAGACTGCAATTTTCGTGGAAAAATACGACGGTGGAATTCGCGAGTGCAGCTATGATATTTCAATTTAATATTAAGGTAGTGGTAGGTATTTGTTTTGTTTTAGCTGAGTAAGTAACTTTTTATTATAAATTACGGTAAGATGAAGAGTAAATTATGAGTCGATCAGAGGTGTTCTTTTAATTATCTACTGCTACTACGACGTTCTCCCCCCCCCCCCCCCCCCAGTGGTAAGGTAGTTTCGAAGAAGCAAAGTCAAGGGAAACAATTTTCATATCTACATTTGACGAGACATTCAATTCTGGAGTTCTGGTATAACGAACCAGTAGCTCCCACAACAAGGTCCAGGTAAAAGAGCCTGTGATCAGTATATCATCTGAGTAATAAAAGAGTTATTCTACAGCAAGAATAAAAAAAAATATTCGTGAAGTTTCTTCCTCTCTCTCCAAGAGCCAACTCTCAAACACAAGCCTTCCAGGCTCACTCTCTCAAAAAATTTCAGGTCAGAAACCAAAGTCAAAGGTAAGCAGTGTGGATGTGTGCATGAAAAAAGTTTGAAATTGTCAATGAAATCTTGGAAAAGTCGGGTCGTAGATGTCAAAGACTGAAAATGTTACTAGAGATTCTTCAGCCAGCTCCTGATCACGGAAGGTCTCCAGGATAAATTCCGTCCTTCAACAACTCTTTTCTTTCCCTTCGGTCGATTGCAATATCTAACTAACCCTCCTGCTGGGCAAAACCCTGAATCTGGTCAACTAGTTAGCTCTAAACCAAAAAGTCTTCTCACAGATTCATGGCTCTGTCCAGTCGGATGACCCGGGAGAGATGCCTTCATGAGAACTCAACCGAAAAATTATTCGTGAGGCCACCTTTCATTTCCATAGCAGAAGATCTCAACAAAATCAAAAGAAATTCTCAAACTTCCAAGACATGAGGCCTGACCAAAGTCAAACTTAAAGTCGAACTATAGATAAAAAGACTCTCTTAAAACAAATTTCCAAAGTCTTTAAACTTTCTCAAAAACTTTATTAAAACTTTCAAAAACATTACTTTACTCGAAAACTTTAAAAACTTTATCAATACAAACAGCGGTTAGTCTGCATGTAACTTCTACTAGATATGAAGCTTGAGGTCAATCATTTAGCAAAATGCCACAACAAGTCTCAGTCCCCAGCGAAAGTCACAATTAGGCCACCGAAGT
This sequence comes from Dioctria linearis, assembly GCA_963930735.1. Taxonomy (NCBI): domain Eukaryota; kingdom Metazoa; phylum Arthropoda; class Insecta; order Diptera; family Asilidae; genus Dioctria; species Dioctria linearis. The sequence goes on along the minus strand of OZ005740.1, from coordinate 148,181,142 downwards.
CTAACTGAAGTGGCCCCACGTTGGGCGCCTTTCTCTTATGGAACTATTTAGAGTGAATGAGGCTGGACGTGATGTCCTAACTGTCAGCATGAGCTGACAGCTCACTCCGTGAGCAGCGATATCACAGGGCGGCACGCTAGCACCAGGACTACTGTGGGAGAGTTATAAGGGGGGGGGGGGTGCCTGCGTAAACGATGAGCACCACATCCAGACTTGAAGGGGCCCTTACACCACGCCGAAGGCGCAGATGTTCGGCCTTCGTCCATTCGCCCCAGCCACCCAACGACACCGAGGGCAGAAAATGTTTTCAGTGGCCCATCCGATCTGAAATCGAAACGAAAAACGCGGGGATGTGAGCCTAGTCGACCCCCATCAATGATAGAGGACTCCGGGAGAGTGAAAGAGGGTAAACGAAAGAATTACTGCATCGCTACGTTATAAAGACCCATATTTATTCAATGTGCACCCCACGACATCCAGTAGTGGGGAGTCAAAAACTTAAATCTAAAGACTGTCGACTGAATTCAAATATCCGGGTACAATCCACTGGATTTAGTCATTACCCTTGCTAAATCGGAAACTATCTATATATGTTATGCTATAACTATATATTAACCGTATATTATATAAATACACTCCTCACTGTAATCGGGAGGGAAAGACTGAGAGTCTTAACTAGGTGGAGAAGTTTAATAAAATGTGGTTGTAGATTTAATGAACTATATCTCTAGGCCTTGAAAATTTAATTTAATTTAGGAAACAAACTAGTATATTTACAACGATATGTATGCTATCCGCAACTCTAAGTTAACCTAACCTAAGAAAAAAAATTAAAATGTTGAGTGAGAAGATGCATGCACAAGTGTTTCGCAAAATATTTTGTTTTTTGCCAGCTCTAGTCACAAGTATAAATATTCAATATAGTTGGTTTTGGTTAACGAAAATGAAATTCATATATTCCCCCGAACACAGTTCACTCGAAAGGTATTTATTCTAATAGCATAATTAACTTAACTATATTGACCGCGCCTTCAAGATAAGAGTATACACAAGAAAAATTGCTATCAAATTATTGTATATTTATACTCTTAATGAGAATAAGTCTACTAACCCTACCCTGGTCATTTTATTATATATCAATGTTAAAATTTTGAAAAAATTATTAAAAACAAGTTCTGTTGGTGCTGGGGAATCCATCGCCGCGGCACCTCTGTGATGTTCCACTGCTACTGTCATTTTATTTTGAAGGGATTTAGTCTTACCTCTATTATATCTTGAATCCGAATTGTGGAATGAAACTAACACATATTTCTAAATGCAATTCAAGCGCTACCATGTTATACAAAAACTGAATCAATGACTCTAATTGGTGGGCCGTCCGTCTCTCAGAAGGATAACGTTACAGTTTGGTGCTCTGCTGAAGCCAAGGTTATAACCAAGGCATCATAATCATCGTTGGGATGAAATCTGTGGCTGCCAAGGGCCGGCCATATATTGCCTTATACTCCTTTTCCTTTTTCCTCTGTTGTTGGTTCCTTTTGCTTTTTCCTTTTTTCGGTTTGTTTCCCTTTTTGTTGTTTTCGTATTTACCTGGTTATTTATTTATAATGTTTGAGTTAGAATGTTAGGTTTATAATGTTTGGAGCTCGTAATTGCGCCGAAGTTAGGTGGGTTTCCTCCCGGTACTGATGTACGGGGAGGGCTTGTCTGTCTGATGGTTTAGAGAACGAAAGATGTGTCTGGAACGCTCTGTGTGGAGCGTGTTTATCGGTGGCAAAGGAAAAAGGTATTTAATAAGATAGATTAACGCTAGATAGACACCTTACCTTGTTATGAAATTATGTCAGAGTGATTGGCTTGGACGTGAAGTCCAGACTGCCAGCATGAGCAGACAGATCACGCGGTGGACAGCATTGACTGCAGGGCGGCCCGCAAGCTCACCTCGACTATTGGCGGTGAGTGTGGGGAGGTTCCACGAAAACCTGCCGCTGTTCCACCAGTCATATACAAAAAGAAATTTCGTGCCTTCAGGCAAAAACCAAAAGAAGCACAAACTTGGTCCTGGAGGGACCATTAAACCACTTACCCTTACCTTACTCTTAGCGCAGATGCTCTGCCTTCCGCTGCATTTCCCCATATCCACCCAACGACACTAACGGCAACAGTCATATTGTACAGTGTCCCTTGTTGACCTGGAAAGAGAGAAGAAGTAGCGAACCTAGTCAACCTTCATGGTAAGAGGGCTCCAGGAGAGTGAGAGGAGAAAATCAGTAAGAGCTTCAAAGCATTACCAGGTTATAATAATCATTTTTAATCCTGTCGTGTCCCATATTAAAAAAACAACACCGACTTTACTTTTACGTATGATTTTATTCAATAAAACTAAGCTAACTCACAAATTGTTACTGCGACTATCGCGATTGAAACCTAACACCGAACCGCTATCTTCAATAAACTCCAACTTCTAACTGAACAAACCGATCTACCCAACCGACCGTGTTCAACCTCCATTCAACTAGGCGGAAGCGACTTTGACCCAGTGACGAGCGCAATACCTTGTAATTATAATTACAAAGTATTACGTTAATCACTGCCGACAGCTTGAGCCCCAATACTGAATGTATACAAACAGTGAGCCCCGCGAAAAAGTACTACGATAAGTCGTCTAGAGATCAACTTTTTCATGTGGGAGATAAGGTTCTGGTTAGGGACTTAGCTAGGGTGGCGAAATTGTCAGCTATTTTTAAGGGACCCTACGAAGTCATATACATACACAACCCTGAAAACCTAACAATACTCCAAGGGCGGAAGTTGAACCGAATTCCTGTTAATAGGCTGAAGAAGTTTGAACAATGATTGATTCACAGTTCGGACGTGTAGTTACATAGATACTGATGTTTTTGAATTTCCCAATGACCAATTTCACGCGTAAAATTCTTTGCAAACCGTTCAGACCTTACATTTTCCTGCCAAGTCGAGGTACTAATCGTTTTTGCATTTCAGAAAAAATATTAAAAGCAGAAGAAGGACGCAGAAACCGCGAACCGAGGAAGAGGCTTACTGGAAAGAAAGAAAGAAGGAAGGAAAGATAAATTTTCATGTCTGTGGAAAGGGTAAGATAAATAGGTAAAAAAAAAACGAAGAATTAAAAAAAATTAAGAAGAAGATAATAAAGAGTATAGGTTAAAAAGAAGAACAAAAATATAAATAAATAAATAAATAAAAGAGGAGCAAGTTTTTGTAAATCTACTATAAGTATAGGAAGGTTGCCCGTTTAAGATAGGTTAGTTAGGTATACGGAAGTACAACAGAATGAAGGCGATCGCGATAGTGTTGGTAGTCCTGGTAGTAGGATCGGCGATAGGCGTAGAACAGAGCGGCTATAGTATGAAGGAGATAGCAGAGTCTGGAGTTCTTTCCGAATACCTGGGAAAGAGACACTTCTACACTCGGTATTCGACTATCCTGTCTACGTTGCAGCTGCCAGATGTATCATATGATTTGAAGTTCGCCGTCAATTTCAGCAGCCTGGTGGCAGGTCTTTGTACCGAAATTATACATACTGGCGTAAAAGCAAGATGTACGGTAGCAGTAAGGGAAATTGACGGTTGGGTCAGTCAAATTAAGCAGCAGGAAGAGGAATTATTACATCACACCCATGTTGGAGCTTCCTCAAGAAGAAAACGATCCTTTTTCGATGGAACAGGTGCTGTATCGAAAACACTTTTTGGAACGATGGATCATGAGGATTCCAGAAGAATCTACGCTGCACTCGATGATCTCAATGAGAAAGAGAATCGTACTTTCAGCCTTCTAGAAGACCAGATTACCCTTGTGAAGTCAACGTTCGACCTGTTTGACTCATCACGGGTAAGGGAGAGTCGGAGCGCGAGCAAATTTGGACCCGGATCTCTGGGCTTATCACCGCGCAAAGAACCACTGATGGAGAGCTAGCAGTATTGCAGCGCAGAGATGAATTAAATGAGGTTCTGACACTACTGACCCTCCAGATACCTCCTACCATTTCGAGCATTATGGTTTCGCTGAGCGTCGGGAAGTTACACCCTCTAATAGTCCACGCTCGGGAATTGACTGAGATTATGAGGAATGCCACGAAAGAACTGGACTTAAACGAGGAGTTCCAAGATTTCCAGCTATTAGTTCAGATTGCTTAAGTGAAGGCCATATTGAATAACCAACGCCTCCTGGTTAGAGTAGACATTCCCCAACCCCAAAGAACTTCATTCAACACCCACAAGATATACACCATCCCCGCAGCAGTAGATGAAGCTGGCTGCCATATGTATGACCTAGACGGGGATTTCTTTCAGCCAACAACCACGAGAGGCAATACGTCTAACTAGATGACCACCAGTACCAGAGTTGTCAGCAGCTGATCACCATTACGGCTCATACCCATTTACTGTGCCCACAGTTGAGCCCAATAATTACGGCCATTGGCGATAATTGCGTGTTAAACCTGTTTCGCAGTTTCAATGTCAAGACTAGGGCTTGTAGGGAAAAATGGAGCTCTCTAACGCGAATGATGATCAGAAATCACTGGCTGTTTGTGATGGCCGAAAAAACAAAGCTGGAGGTCAACTAACGCAATTCACCGGTCAAAATAGAAGAGCTCTCATCGATAGGAGTATTGGACATAAAGGAACGCTGTCATCTGCAGATTGGAGATCTACTTATAACCTCCGAACACGACGCTCATCGAAATGTAACTCTCTTTCAGCCCGCACCTTCAGAACTACTTAAATGGGAAAACATAGTGACACCAACAGGTCCAAGGAATCCCGAACATCCAAAGGGACAAACAGGAGAACTAAAACTTCTAGCGGCAGGTAATTTCAATCAAGCCTGGAAAGATCATGCTGAGAAGATAGCCAAGGTTCAGAGCGCCATCAAAGCTGAAGAAGTTCACAGGCAGCAGAATCATCCGCAACAGATCTATTTGCCAGCCACGTCTTTGACCGGGCTGATAAGCATCGTCAGCTTGACTCTAGTAGCAGTAATGACGTTGCATGTAAGACGCTGGAAACGTCAGCAAGGACGAGTAAGTACTGGCAGAGTATCGATACTACCTACTATCCAGACATCCATTAAACATCCCAGACCAACCTCAACAGAGCCGAACAAAGAAGGGACTGACAGTATAGAGTTAGTCATGCCAACAGCAGCAAACTTGCCAACTGGAATCTTGCCGACCGTCGTAGGAAAACATCTCGTCCGGTTAGAGTAGCTATAATGTATTTTAATCCACTTGATTTAATTGGCACGGGCAACCGATAGATAAGGAGAAGAGGGTATTATAGCTAATAAGAATATTTTCAAAATTAATTCATTTTGATAAAATTGTAATGGAAACTTCATGTATATATGTACCATGATATAGTAGTAACTATATTAAGATTATAATGCTTCTGTTTATGCAGTTAGGTATGCAGTATGATTAGGTAAAATTATGTAAAAAAAAACAACACCGACTTTACTTTTACGTATGATTTTATTCAATAAAACTAACCTAACTCACAAAAAACATAACACCGAACCGCTATTTTCAATAAATTCCAACTTCTAACTGAACAAACCGATCTACCCAACCGACCGTGTTCACCTCCATTCAACTCGGCGGAAGAGACTTTGACCCAGTGACGAGCGCAATACCTTGCAATCATAATTACAAAGTATTACGTTAATCACTGCCGACAGCTGGAGCCCCCAATATTGCACATAAACAAACAGTGAGCCCAGCTGAGTATTTCACTATGCGAAGTGAATTACTTAAGCATGACTCAATGCCCGGTCACATACAGCAGTGGATGCGACAGTTTACAAGTAAACAATTCGCAATCGCCAGGCATTTTTTTATCTTATTGCTTTATTATGAAATTGCTTAATGTAATCTTTCCTTGTTTACTATTTTTTTCACGTCTTAGTAGTAGCATATATTGCACTTTTGTTATATTTTTATGTCTCTTCTTCGAGTGTTCCAGTCTTCGCCTGATTATTTTTGATCTTGGATAACTACTTGCCGACCGTGGGTGGGGTAAGAACGATGCTCAATATCTTCTGTAATCGGCATAAGGCGTTTAATATTTGCCATTTTAATGCGAGAAGCATAAAATGTAATTTGGATGAACTGCAGGAAATTTCTGGTGGATCCGATGTTCATGCTCTTATTGTGTGCGAAACATGGCTACATAGTGCTATAAATTCTTTACTTGTGAATTTTCCCGGGTATCAGCTGATCCGCAATGACCGCAAGAGCCGAATTGGTGGTGGTGTAGCGATTTATGTTAAGGATGTCTTTAAAGCAAAATGTTTGTCATACTCTAAGACCTCATCTTTAGAGTTTCTGTGTGTTGAAATCAATAGTGGCTATGACAAATGTGTGTTAATCGCGGTATACTGTCCGCCCAATCTTTTCACTGTAGATAATTCCAAAGAATTTGAAGAAACTGTTTCGGATTTAAACAGGAAATATCGAAAGGTTCTCATAGGTGGAGATTTTAATGTAAACTTGTTACGAAATAATATTTCATCAAACAACTTACTACATCTCTCACGATCTCTAGACCTAAACATAATAAATGTACTACCGACTTATTTCCGGACTAGTAATCCATCTTTACTTGATATCTTTTTATCTACAAGTGACATTACCATTCTTTTTCAAAATCAATTAAGCCCACCGAGTTTCTTAGACCACGATATTCTTTTTCTTAACGTTGACCTAGCCATGAGACCTTTAGATACATGTAAAACATTATTTTATCGTGACTTTAAACGTATTAACGCGGCAGCTCTAGTTGAAGAGTGTATGACGTTAAGCTGGCAGCAGATATATCTTTCTGGTTCAGCTGATGTACAAGTAACTTTTTTCAATTCTTGTATATCCCATTTATATGATAAATATGCTTCCATACGTGAGCGAGCTATTAAGCCTATTGGGTGCCCGTGGTTTTCACCAGATATTCTGCCGTTGATTGCTGAGCGCGAGTATCTCTATCGTCAGTATAGGCATCGCAAAACTGTAGAAAGTCGTAACCACTACAAACTGGCAAGAAACAGGGTTACATCTAAGTTGCGTGCATTAAAAAGACGATATATGGGTTCTTTACTTGATACTAATCTTCCCGCAGGTAAACTATGGCGCAATCTGAGACATATCGGGATATGTGGGAATCATGAGTTGAAAGCAGACTTTGATCCAGATAAGCTGAATCAATCGTTCGTTTTTGACTCTCCAGTAAGCTTGTTAAATACTCCTGATAATATGATTTGTAGTATATCTGAAGTATACGAAGGCTTTAGTTTCCACTCAGTTAATGAGCTTGAAGTGCACTTGGCAATTAAAACTATTAAATCGGACGCTACTGGCTCTGATAATGTATCTCCTAGATTTTTAAAAATAATGTTACCTTATATTATGCCCTATATAGTTCACATTTTCAACACTTGTTTAACTACTTCAACTATCCCTGAGGCTTGGAAGAATGCTTTAGTAATCGCAATGCCTATGAAGATATCTCCTGAGGTTCCTGAGGATTTTCGACCTATCAGTCTACTGTGCTATTTGTCAAAAGTCTTGGAGAAAATAATGTCTACACAGATGATCGCATATTTTGAAGATAAAGAACTCATTACTGATATGCAGTCTGGTTTCCGAGCGAATCGTAGCTGTGAAACGGCTTTACTAAAGGTAACTTCGGATATACGTGACTCGCTTAATAAGAATAATTTTTCTACTCTAGCATTACTTGATTTCTCCAAGGCATTTGACAGTATTCATCACACGCTTTTGCTTCGTAAGCTGTCTTCACAATTTAGATTCTCCTCTTCTGCAGTTTAATTTATATCAACTTTTCTAACCAATCGCTCACAAGAAGTTAAAATTAACAATATTATATCCAGCAAATTACCTGTCAAATTTGGAGTCCCTCAAGGATCGATATTGGGTCCTCTTCTATTTAGTTTGTTCATAAACGATCTAGCTAATCATATAAGAGTATCTAATATACACATGTATGCAGATGATGTCCAATTGTATGTGAACGGTCCATTAGAATCACTGCAAGAGTATGCATATAAACTCAATTCAGATTTAAGCAGAATTTGTGAGTGGTCAGTAGGACTCAAACTAAATCCGAGAAAATCTAATTGCATTTTCATATCCAGAGCTACAGTAGACACTTCTGAATTACCAGCGATAATATTGAATGACATCATTTTACCATACCAGCAAAAAGTTAAAAATTTAGGTGTTTATCTTAACTCCAAACTGAGTTGCTGTGATCATGTTGCAACTATTATTGATAGAGTTTATGGAGGACTCCGATAGCTTCAAATATCGGCTAATTTGCTATCTTTTGAGTTACGTATGAAACTTGTCAAGGCATTATTAGTTCCGCACTTTACCTATGGTAGCATTATATACTCTTCTTTGGATTGCGTATGTATGAATAGGCTGAATGTTGCTTTTAATGATTGCACCAGGTTTGTATTTGGCTTAAGGAGGTTTGACCATGTGTCTCCATATCGAGATTCTCTCCTGGGATGATCGATAGATTCTTACTTGATCCAAAGAGCATTAGCATTGCTACATAAAATAATATACTCAAAAGAGCCCTGTTACTTATACGAAAAGTTAAAATTCCTTAGCTCGCCTCGCCACAGAAAGATACTGTTGCCGCGCACTAACCCTGCAATAGGGCGTCGTTCTTTCTTTGCCCACGTTGTCCGCTCATGGATTGATTTGCCTAGTGATATTCAGAGGGTAGGCACTACTGGGATATTCAGGAAGAAACTTTTTCATTATGCTAAAATTCATTATTAATTTCGTTTTCTTTATGATATTATCTTTATTTTATTTTTTATTCAGATTATATTGTATTTCTGTTTATCTTTTTTTTTACATCTTAACGCTATTATTATTTTTTTTTATTTATATGCTGAATTATTATTATTTCTTTTTGATTACTCATGGAGCCTAATTTTATTATCTTTTTATTTAGTACTGTTTTTTGTACCGCGACAAATAAACTTAATTTGCCGCCTTGATGGTCACTGCAATAGGTAGATATACCTTGCAAGTAAGTAAAGTGGAAGTCCAGGTTCAAATACCTGTACCTTGTTGGAAGTAAGCCCAGGTTCAAATACCTGTATTTGTAGTAAGTGTGCAACGGTACAAAACCTATGCACAGCGCTTGAGATTATAAATGCCGTAGCAGATTCACTTGAGTATAATTGAAAGTCGTTCTTAACTTGTATAACAATACTAATAATTTTATTGATATTTCTTCCGTTTATATATACAAAATCGTTCATTCAATGTTATTGCCTTTAGAAAAAACAAAATTGATTCGCTTGCATTCGCTTGCATAAAATTCTTTTTTTTCGTGCAATGACTTACGTTAACATTAAAGCAACTTGAGTGTAATATAGCTTACGCTCGCATTAAATTTATAATAAAATTTGACCTATATTATTTGCTATGAATAAAAATTTAAATTGTATTGCGAAATAATTTGGATATGGAATTTTGTTTATGTAGAGCTTGTTAGGGTTCAATGAAATTGTATTAAGAAATAACAAACAAAATTCCATAACCAATGTAAAGTTCATTAGAGTTCAACATTCTCCCCCGCATTGAATGCCCAATTCAACTATGATGCTGGTTGCGTCCGCAGCTTGAATTGATTCAATGATGTTGACCTGGGTGTGGGTATTGGTGCGCTGGGTTCCTTGCCTGGGCACCATCGGTGGGCTTGATGTTTCCATGTAAGATATCCTAGAATAGCGATGATAAATAACACTCCAAGATATCCGATGACGAATTGATGAGCATCATGGGTCTGTAAAGGCTGCTGTTCTTCCTTCTTCAATTGCTGTATTCGGTTTTGAATGTCTTGAATGTCCGTGGCTATGTCTTCATGCGATGGTGCTTGATAGAGTATTTTAGCAATTTTGGATGAATGCAATAATTCGGTAAAATTTCTTGATGATACAAACGATGTCGTCATGGTACTAGCATAGATGTTAAGGGCTTGTATAGTAAAGAATTCGTCCTTGATTGCGCAATCGTTGGCTAATTTCAATATTCCTGAACCTTCTAGTGTTTGCTGCGAAACCTTAGTTCCACACACGACATTAACTATAGTTGGTTTCTTCATAACATAGATCCAATGATTTGAGCTTAATAGTTGAATCCATCGTGGTGTTTCCGTGAGCTTCATGAATTGGCAGGATGCTGATGATGATGAGTGGCTAAGGTAGCTGAGTTCAAAGGAACTTACATTGGAGCCTTTACGATGAAGAGGATGATGTTGTTTGCACATGTGAGTCGAATCGCCAATAATGGTACATGATGACATTTCTTGCTCTGACAGGGGGTAATATTGGTCCCTATGTAAGTTGATTATGAGATAGTCAGATGATGGCTTTATTGTGATGAATGTTTCATTAACTAAAATTGGCACAGGAACTACTCTCAGCATTTCGAATTGTTCATAAGCGAATAATGGTAGTTTTAGTCGGAAAATTAGATGGGCTGGCAAGACTCTTCCCTCTATCGTCATTAGGCTATATAATTCTAGTTGATGGTCTTGTTTAGCAGGAAGGCGAAGTATTGATGGTTGGTGTTCCTTGATGCGGGTAAGTTCAGTCTCTAGTTGTCTGGGAACTAGCAATTGCGGGTTTATTTTGCCATGATGAGTATCTACCAGTACATCTAATAATATAGATTGAATTCGTTGATAGTTGGTAATAACTAGAATTAATCGAACAGATGCTGCGTTAAAGACTTCCATTGATTTTTGTTCGTGCAATTCTTGATGCAATTGGTTAAGGTGGGCGATGGTCAGGTTGATGTACGTGTCAATATTCCGTAGGTCACCTTCAATTACCTTGTATGACTTACGCATGACGTTTGCTGTAGAGTCTATGATTGATGTTTGATTTTTAAGTAGTTCCAATAGATGGTCGTCATTAACCTTCAAATTTTCAATGGTTTGAGTCATTTTTTCAGCGTACTTCGAATGTAGTACTCCAAATAATGTGTTAGCCAGATTTCCTATTACATCGAGAGGAGCTCTCTTAACTCTTGGGTTGTTTTGATGTTGTAATAATTCATTGTTGATTTGTATTGTCGCCAATAGATCGAAAAACTGTGAAACCGTGAGAGTACAAGTGCTATTGTCCTTCATCGTTTTGCATAGTTTTTCTAACTTTACTATACCACTGGTAATCGACTCAAATTCCTTCCAGTAGGTTGTCATGTTGTAGAAAATAACCAAGTTCCACTCATTGGACAGTAGATGAGTAGGTCCCATTCCTTCGAAATATAGTCCTGGTTGCGATTGGAACGGACTTCTTTCTACGTCTGGATTGCTCAAGACTGGCATTATCAAACAACTTAGGAATAGTACACTTGAGAGGGAGCTTGTATACCGGCGTTTTTTAGACGTAGACGGACCTTGATCTTGCTCTCTGGAAGTTGATTTTTCTTCGTTAGTTGTGTCACTGGTTTGATTCTGATTTGTCTTGTGTTTGGTAAGTCGTTCCTTCTTAGATGCATCGGGTTTTTCCCTTTGCGAGTTCATTTCGGCGTCGCCTGGACCATTCAGTGATTCTTGATCTTGTACGATTGGTAATGGAGCAAGTTTATGTATTGGTCTCCTCAGTATTCCAGATGAAGTCTTGACGTCGGCTACACGAATTAATCCATCTTTTCCCTTAATTGTTTGAATGATGCGGCCCAAGGGCCATTTTAGCACAGGCAAATTATCTTCCTTGATTAAGACCATCATTCCAGCCTGAGCATTGTCACATCGTTGCTTCCATTTATAACGATGTTGTAATTCGTGTAAATATTCCTTGGACCAACGTTCCCAAAATTGATTTTTTAAGTGAGACACCAATTTCCAACGTTGAAGTAAGCTGGTCTGCAATGATTGAGCCTGTGAATCGACGGTACTAGTCAATGGTTCGCCGATTAAAAAATGACCCGGAGTGAGAGCAGTAAGATCGTTCGGGTCGGCTGAGAGTGGAGTCAGTGGCCTGGAATTTAGTATTACTTCAATTTCAACTATTACTGTCTCTAGTTCTTCATAGGTGAGAGAAACTGATGCTAAGCTCCGTTGAAGCAAGTGTTTAGCCGACTTCACAGCCGCCTCCCATAGTCCACCGAAGTGCGGTGCTCTTGGGGGTATAAAATGAAAATCAACACCTTTCGTGCTGCAAAATGTAGATATTTTATTGTGTGAATTATCTGAGCAAATTGTATCCTTCAGTTCTATCAATTGGTTTCTTGCCCCTACAAAATTCGTGGCGTTATCACAGTACAAATTCCGGCAGTTGCCTCGTCTACTTATGAACCGTTTGAGGGCTCCAATGAAGGCATCTGTGGTTAGATCACTTACCACATCGAAGTGTGTTGCTTTAGTAGCAAAACAACAAAAGACTGCAATATACGATTTGTGAGGTCGTTTGCCTCTAACCTTGAAGTGTGTCCAGAACGGCCCGCAAAAGTCAACACCCGAATTGATGAAGGGTCGCGCTGGCTGCACTCGATGTGGTGGCAGATTTCCCATAAATTGGGATAACATCTTTGGTTTCGATCTAGCACAACCAAGACAGTTTTGCACAACGGATCGTGCAGTTGTCTTTCCCTTTATGGGCCAGAATCGTTGACGAGTTATTGACAGCAACGTTTGAGCACCAACATGTAGACTCGTAATGTGTAAATGAGTCATTAATATTCTTGTAATGTCATGAGAGTATGGAAGTAGCATTGGATGCTCGTCATCATACGGTAAATTGGATGCCTCCAGTCTGCCTCCGACACGAATAATTCCTCTTTCATCGATAAAATGACTTAGGCTGCTCAGGGCGCTATTGTTGTTGACATGGTTGATACGTTGTAATTGGTTCAAGTCTTCACTGAATCCCTGAGCTTGTGTTTCCTTGATAATGACTGTTAGAGCGTCTTCTAGTTCTGCCACAGTTAGCTCGATCTTCCCTTTTATACTTGTGTGCTGACGAATATTTGCAATAAATCTCAACACATAGGCAACGACTCTTTGTAATTGTTTGAATGAGTAATGATGGTTGATTGTGTGGACGAAATGCGTTGGTTCTTCGGTGGTTGCTAAGATTATTTTCGACTGTTTTCTCTCCAAATCAATATCAGTTATTGTGTTTTTTTGTGGGCCATACGTTTTCAGAGCCATGTAAAAATATTGGTCCGTAGAACCATAAGTTGCAATTTGACAACTTCTCCGGTGGAACTCCCCGAGAGACTAGATCGGCAGGGTTTTCCTTTGATGGGACGTGCCTCCATTGATTAATGGCTGTTAATTCTTGAATAGCTGCCACACGATTTGCCACAAATGTATGATATGACGAGGACTCGGAATTCAGCCATGCAAGCACAACCTCGGAATCGGTCCAAAAAAAACATGGTTGATCATGTCAGTTTAAATCGGTCGTAATTCGTTGTACTAGTTGGGCAGCGAGTTTTGCAGCACATAGTTCCAGGCGAGGTAACGTTGTAGTTTTGTTAGGAGCCACCTTTGATTTAGCACATAATAATTGTACTGCTATTGTACCATCCTGTCTCCTGGATCGTACATATACTGCAGTTCCATATGCCTTTTCTGAAGCGTCCGAGAAGGCGTGCAATTGTGTAGATTGTGGTATTCTTCCAGAGAATATATGCCTTGGTATCTTAATATCCTTTAGAACCTTCAATCCTTCACGAAACCTTAGCCATGCAGACTGAAGCTCGGTTGACAGAGATGTATCCCAATCGAGTTTTATTCTCCATAGCCTTTGAAGGAAGATCTTTGCCGTTACTATGACTGGACTCATTACGCCGAGTGGATCAAATAAATGTGCTGTGTCTGACAGGACTGTGCGTTTGGTCGCCTTGGTTCCTTCTGGCCATACAGTTTTGATACGAAATTCATCTGCCTTTGGTAGCCACATTAGTCCTAGGGTTTTTATTTGTCCCTCTTCTTCATCATACAGTTCTACTTGAAGACCGACATCGTCTCTATGAATGTTTTGAAGTAGTTTGGTGTGGTTGGCACACCATTTTCGTAAATTGAAACCTGCTGATTTCAGAAACCTTGTCAATTGTTCCTGCATTTCGAGAGCTTCCACTAAGCTATTGGATCCCGTCATTATGTCGTCTACATAGAAGTCGCGTTTGAGTATCCTTGACCCAAGTGGAAATTTATCAGCTCCTTGCACTGATAGTTGTTGTAAGCATTTAATTGCCAAATATGGTGCTGAAGTAGTTCCGTATGTGACAGTCTTAAGTTGGTACGATTTAATTGCTTCATTAGGATTATCTCTCCATAGAATCATTTGATATTTTCTGTCGTTTTCGTGCATTAAGACCTGACGGTACATTTTCTCTATATCCGCCGTAAAGACGAATCGTGGCATTCGAAACCTCAGAAGTATGGAAAAAAGATCATCTTGGAGCCTCGGGCCAGTACTTAGTAGCTCATTCAGGGCGATATTTGATGAGCTTTTGGTTGAACCATCAAAAACTACTCTAAGCTTGGTGGTAGTGCTGTCGGGTTTCATCATACAGTGATGTGGTAAATAATAGTACGGCTTGGTGATGTTGTCTGGATTGACATCTTCCATATGTTCAAGTTGTAAGTATTCCTTCATAAAGGCCACGTATTGCCCCTTGATTTCTGGATTTTTACTGAATTTTCGTTCCAAGGAGAGAAATCGTTGTAAAGCAATGTCCCTGGATTCACCTAATTTACTTGGATGGTGTAAAAAAGGTAGTTTTACCACAAAGCGGCCTGACGAGTCCCTTTGTGTGGTCTGACTAAAATGAGATTCGCATTTAACTTCAGCGGCAGTTAAACTTGGCGGATGCGACTCAATTTCTTCGAGCTTCCAAAACCTTTCGATTTTATCGTCAAGGGTGAGGCCTCCTTCATTACAGATGCCACATGTTGCTTGAGATTGGTTGGTGCCTTTTATCCTTCCAGCGAAAACCCAACCAAAAACAGTGTTTTGCAGAGTTGGTAAATCGTCTCCAAGTTTTATTTGCCCAGTCGACAGGAGTTGATGATAGAACTCCGCTCCGATCAAAAAATCAATTTGACTGGGGCGATTGAAATTTGGATCGGCTAGCTCTATGTTTCCCGGGATGGGCCAGGAGTCCGTGTTCAACGAATATGTTGGTTGATAAGAAGTTATTTTTGGTAATATAAAGGCTTCTACTCTGGTTGAGAATTCGGTCAATCGTGATTGCAATACTAAATTGACTCGATAGTTAGATTGCTGCTTGCCTTCACCGATGCCTTGGATGCTCATAGAATCTGGGGTGCCTTTTAAACCCAATTTTTTGACTAATCGTTCCGTTATAAAATTTAGTTGTGAGCCAGAATGTAAAATTGCCTTGCATTCTACATTATTGCCTTCATTATTTCTTAACTTGATGATGACAGTGCTTAGCAGCACGTAACCTCTTTGATTCTGAGCTGTTTGTGCTGCTAGGATTGTTGAGTTACTACCCTCTGCGTTATTATTGGTTGGTCCAGACATGTCTGCAGTGCGTTTCTCAGCGATTGATTGCCGTGGTTGTAGTTGTAATTAATCCGTTGATGATATTATCCTTCCAGGAGTGTGAGATGATTTACTGGACTCTTCAATATGAACTAGCGTATTATGCTTTTGAAAAGGTTGTATTATCTGGTTGTACTATGTCCAGAAAATATACTATTATTAGTATTATTATTATTATTATTATTATTATTTTCACTAAGAGTAGATGTGTCAAATCGAGCTCCGCAGCAATAATAAAAATATCGTAAAATAAGTGATAAAAAAGTCTGAAAAGTGAAGTGTGGTGTTATCGGCTATACCACTGCTGAGAAAGTGTCGCCCAGAGTGAATTTGTTTTACATAAAAAACTATAAAAAAGCTACAAAAATTGTGAAAAAACTAAATATTTGGTGACATTTGCACAAGTTTCAATCTAATTTCGGCCGTTGCCATGACAACATGGCAACCGTAAAAAAATTTTTAATTTTGTAGCTCGCAAATAATAAAATTGTAAAGAAATAAATTAAAGTAAAAGAATAAATAATAAAAATTTAATTTATCACAAATTATAAAGTTACTAAAATAAAATAAAAAGTATAAAAAACGTCTGTGCCTCACTCTAAATGAGTGAGAGCAGCAGCGATTCTGGGGGGAATGATGATCCCCTCAAATTGACTCGAAGAAGAAAGAAGAACAAAAAAGGTTCTTCTTCTTCTTCTTCTTCTAAGAAAAACCCACAAGGGCCCACAGAAAAGGCCATTAAGGGCCCAAGTGAAGAGGCCATTAAGGGCCCAACTGAAGAGACCAAGGCAATTGCCAGGAAAACTGCAACTGACCGCGAAGAGTCTGGAGTAACACCGCCAAGCACTACAGCTATTGCTGCAGAATCTGTAACTGCAGTTTCAGTAAATGCTGAGTCGACATCTTCGACTCTAGGACAGAATCCTACCCTGAAGGAAGTTGTCGAAAAGGCTTCGTCGTCAGCGCCAAAGCCCAGCGGACTTGTGATGAGGCCACCACTGGCCACCACGAAGCCAACTGGCCAGAGCAAAAAGCCAGCAGCAACAACAAAACCATCAGCAGCACCACGATCCCCGGCGTTAGTTGCAGGGATTTCTTATGCCCAGCAGGTAAGTGGCAGTTCCAAAAAAGAGTCTGTTATTGAAATTTTAGGAACGGGCATCACTCCTCGTCCACCCCCATTGGACGCGGGTAAGCCTCGGCCCAAGACCAGTGCGGGTCTCCAGGGCTTCTTCGACGGGAGGTGGCAGGACGAGAGCTACGGGATGCAGCTTGAGCACATCAGAGGATGTCTTCAGACTGCATACCTGAAGGCAATCTTCCGCGTCATCTCCTGCGAACAGCTTTTTTCAATGGGAATTATAGCTGGAGGAATGGTCGAGGTGTATACCACAACCCTCGAAAGCGCCACTAAGCTTATGCTTGAGGGCATCGAGGTGGAGGGTAGGCACCTCGTTCCATTCCCGTTAAAAGAGAAGCCCACGAAGGTCGTGTTTTCGCGGGTCCCTATGCGAGCCCAACATGAAGACCTCTCGAATTTCCTTGGGAGATTCGGGAAGGTTCATGGAAAGGTTCGCGCTATTCCCATTAAAATTGGGGACGAGGGTCTCGGGCGGGGTATCTTCGGTACTAGCCGGGAAGCGTCCATCACCTTGAATAAGGGGTGTATGCTTCCGTCAGGCTTTTACCTTAGCATATCCGGCTCGAGATACTGGATAGACGTTGGCACCGAAGCGAAATGCCATGCTTGCCATTTGGTAGGGCATTTTATTGCTGACTGCCCCAGGAAAACCGGGAAGAAGGCTGAACCGAGGGTTCCCTCGAAGGAAGCCACTACTACAGTAGTGGATCTGGAGAAGGAGCCTTCGGCCGGCACTCGACCTGCTATTTTGGAGCAGCCAGTGGTTAGGGTGCCTGAAGTTGTCCTAGAGGCAAAAGAAATTATGGCTATAAACGGCGCCACGTCCGCACGTGAAAACACGGCTGCTTCTGACGAGGAGTCGAGTAGCCATTTAGGCAAGAAAAAGAGGACGAGGAGGAGGAAGACAAGGGTGGACCGTGTGATGCTGCCTCCTCCAGAGCCAGCAAAGCCAGTCGCATCAAAGCGGCCCCACTCGGAGGAGGACGATAGTGGAGCTGGCATTCCGAAGGTTGTTGTAAGGGAGGTGGAAGCATCTCTTGAGCAGCTTTCGGACTGCGACATGACCGGTTTTGATGAGACTGGTCTTTCGAGCCTCGGTGGCTACGAGTCGTGTGATAGTATCATCTCGACTGGTAGCCAATTTGAGGTCTCGAAGGGGATGGAAACCCTTTCTAGGAAGAAGATCGCCGGAATTCTCACCCAGCTCCTGTACAAGAAGAATTCAGATAAAATCTGGAGTATTCTTGTAAGGGAGCTGGAGAGGCCAGAGTTGTTGCTTCCTCAGCTTCTACTCCTACAACAGGAGTCCAAGAAGAGGAGGAAGTACAACGATGTAGCGCGGTTAGAACGACTTCATAGAAAGGTGGAGGAGTTGCTTCAGGAGCATCGCTTGGCCGATTCTCCTCGTCAATAGACGTCGTACCATCATCGTTTGAGCTTTGCATCTCTTTGAATGTGCAAGATAGCTTCTATCAACACCGGGGGTTTAAGTGCACATACAAGGTTACACAGCACTATCGAACATGTCAAAATGTTCGATATAGACATCGCGCTTCTACAGGAGACGAATTTTACACAAGACACATATACACAACTTGAGCGCTATGCGTATTTACACACTGGCTATGCAATGTTTGCCACACCTGCGCCTCGCCGAGGCTCAGGGGTGGCAATCATTGTATCCAACAAATTTACACTATCGTCTCCTGTCTATACAGATATCTTCCCAGGCTTCGCTTCTTCCTTGGATTTTGTCGTTCAAGACAAACATATCAAGGTAGTAAACGTGTACCTTCCTCATGACCAGGACATTACAAGACAAGTTCTTGATAGTGTTCAGTCGTGTCTGGTGAATTTTAACGGCGAAACTGTCCTTGGAGGTGATTTCAACTGCACTCTGAATCCCTCAATGGATCGGCACTCTGGAGTTGAGTTCAACTCTGTTAATGCTACTCGATTGAGGAATTTTGTCGGTGTTTTCAGACTCGTGGATATCTATCGTTGGATGCATCCTACGACTAGATCATACACGAGGGTCTCGCGAAATATCCATGGAAGTCTCGCAGGCTCCAGAATTGATAGACTTTACGTCTCACCTGGAATACTAGAACATTTCGTTGGTGTCACTCATGAAGTGTGTTCCGTTAGCGATCATCTTCTTGTAGTGGCGACCAGCACTCTAGTTGAAAGACGAACTGCATACTGGATATTCAACAACTATTTGTTGAATTCCGAGCAGTTCATCAATGAGTTCATTGATTTCTGGCACGATTGGCAAGAGAGGAAAGCTGACTTTCCTTTTCTTAGTCAATGGTGGGATGTTGGAAAGCTCCAGATTCGGTCTTTTGTCGAGACGAGTTTCAATCGAAGTGGCTATCAAGCTTCTAGCTTGTCGGCCGAGGTCTCTCGGGTGGCAGCTCTTCTCCCAACTCAGCCGGGGTTGATTCTTTATTTCAATGGAATAAAGGAACGCTTGGCAACACAGACTTACAAGCACAGCTTGGAGTTTGTGCTGCGCGGCCAATCGCGCTGGCTGAGAGAAGGCGATTCTCCAACTGAGTACTTCTTTCAGGCGACTAGACGTCGTACTGCTTCTTGTGAGGTCGAATCGATAATTGATGAATCTGGACAAGTCCTCAACGGACAACAGCTATCAGAATATATTCGAGACTACTACAGTAGTCTCTACTCTGAATCGACGTCGACAACATCCTCGACCACTCATGAATTTCTTTAGAATATTCCCACTTTCTCTGAAGACAGTAAGGAGCTCCTGGATATAGTAATCACATTGGAGGATATGATTGCTGCGACAAAGGATCTAAGGCGACACACTTCACCTGGTTATGACGGCTTGACTCCAGAATTCTTCATACGTTTCAGGGATTTATTAATTCCTGACCTTTTGGAAGTCTTCAATTCGGCGGTTGAGACACATTCAGACTTTCCTTCTAGTTGGAGGAGATCTGTTATGCGCTTGATTCCAAAGAAGGGAGATTTGCAGAGGATGGGGAACTGGAGGCCAGTAACCCTATGCAATGTAGACTACAAAATCGTCTGCAAAGCATTAGGGGCGATACTCCGCTCAGTGATTGCTTCGGTAATACACCCGGAACAGTCCTATTGTGTACCTGGTTGTAGTATCTACGACAATATCGCGGTAGCCAAGCATTTGTTTGCCTACCATGAACAGACAGGTACACAAATGGCCATGATTTCACTTGACCAACAAAAGGCTTTTGATAGTGTCTCGCACGAGTATCTCTTGACTGCTCTCGAGGCATTTGGGTTTCCGCCCAGGTGGCTCGATATCGTCGGGAAACTGTATAGAGATTCAGCGATTTTGATTAAGCATCAAGGACAAGTTCTGGCTCCTATCTCGTTTCATCGAGGTATCAGACAGGGCTGTCCATTGTCAGGTATGCTTTATGATCTTTCGTTGGAGCCGCTACTGGTGAATCTTCGTCGAATGCTCGGACGGTATGCGGTTCATCTGCCATATACCAATATGAGGCCTCTTATGTTGGCCTATGCGGATGATCTGTCTATTTTCGTGACAAGAGATGAAGCTTTTCCGGTCGCTCGTGCTGTTTTCGAACAGTTCGAACGTATAGCGGGCGCTAAAATCAACCTCAGTAAGAGTCAAGGCTTGTGGTGTGGAAGGTGGAGAGATCGTACAGATACTCCACTGAACATCCAATGGACTAATACTTGCCTGAAGTATTTAGGTGTGTATATCGGACGCGAGAGTAAATCAAATAATAGCCGCATCGCTCTTGAGAAACTCTCTAGAGCTGTAAACTCATGGCGTAGTCGACTGTTTCCACTATCCTTAATGGGTAGGTCAGTCGTGATAAACTATTTGATTACCTCGTCCATCGTTCATCTGCTAAAGTCTGAGACGTTTGATGAAGGCTTCGTAGGTCTTCTTCAAGCAAAAGCGATAGACGCCTTTTGGTGCGGAAGACGATGGGTTGCTGAAAGCACGCTCTGTCTGCCAGTCAAGATAGGTGGATTAGGTCTCACTAACTTGGTTGTGAAATCAAGGTGTCTCCAAGTGCGTGCATTTCAAAGAGTGTTTTGCCAGAGAGACAGCTTGATTTCTCAACTGTGGGTGAATGTACTGGGAGGGATCGGCATAGGGGAGTATTACTACCTACTCTCTGTTCGACCACCTTATCCTCGTGACTGGCCACAGGATCTAATCTCAACGATTCAGACCTGGGGCAGAATCAGGCCAGCATTTCACCTTCAGTGGAATGCTCTAAGGTACACGCAATTCGCGTCGATTCCAATCAGGTTCAATCCTGAATTAATAGATTCAGTGTTCAGTAATGCTCGGGGTTTTGAAGCTGACACGCATACACTGACAGTTCTCGGAGATATTATTGATATCTCTGGAAACTGCCGAATAAACACTAACACTGCACAACTACACGACCTGGCTGCTTCTGCGCGGGAGAGATTTCGCCAACTTGGGACCAGTGACCCTGGCACTAAGTTGGAAGATGCTTTCGTTCTTAACAGACCACCACACACACCTTTCAGCACACTTACAACACGTGTGCTCCGTGACGTGCTTATGTCAATAAGACCTCCGGAGTATACAGGATACAACAGATGGCGAACACACCTCGGGGTGAATATGGGCGTGATGGGAGGGATAACTTGCAGAGTAGTCTACAGTTATCCTTCTAGTTACAAAGATGCTGATGTAGCATTCAAATTGCTGCATCACAGTCTTATGCATCTTAATCAGTTGTCACATATCGACCGCCGAGTTCAGAGGATTTGCACAGTTTGTGCTGGTGAGGGCACCCTGTTTCACAGGTTCTTCACTTGTCCGGCTTTGCAGGGTCTAATGGATCTCGTGCGCGGTATGTGTCAGTTGATCCACCCGAATTTCGGCATTACTAGGACATCGTTTCTATGGGGACCAAAGGTATGTAGTCGAGTGAATTGTTTGATTAGCTTTGTGTTGACACTGGCCAAATCTACAATTCACCTGTACTACATGAGAGTCGAAGATGGGAATCAGAACACTGACCCACAACACCACGCACACGCGCTTAAGCGCCACTTCGTTGACAGGTTGAAGAGACGTTTACGTCTCGAATATCTGGCAACGAACGCAGACACATTCAACTGCACATGGCAACCACTATCGTCGGTGCAGGATGGAGCTCTTGTCTTTCGCTGGTGAGAACAGGCCACAGCATTTGCAACACTAGTCCACGGGGCTTCTCCCCGCTTAGGAATCGTTGCACGTGCGGTGGGAAGGACAAGCACTCTGTTAGAGATGCTAAGCTGGAGGGATGATGAGGGCAGTTTGTAGAGGTCTACGATACTACAGGCCGCCCTCGCGGGACTCTATAACGGTATAGGCTAAATTTTTTCGTTCGTTCGGTCATTTATCTTTGATTCGGTTTCGGTCTCGGTGCTAAATTACAAAATTTTTTGTTGAAAATTCGTTCGTTTAGGTAAATATTTTTATTAGATTATTTTGGAAATTGAAGCTTCTTGGAACTGCCACTTACCCAATTGTCAAAATTGGGACTTTTAAATTTTTTGTCTATCTTTTAGATCCTTTTCAAAATTCTTGTAGCCGTTTTTTAGTCTCTTTTGAGAATTTTGTCTTGTTTGTTTTCCTTTTGTTTGTGTCTTTTTTCTTGTTCATTAGTTTTTCTAATTGTTTTAATTGTTTAATTGTCCCTATTGACCTTTTATAACTTTTAGATTAGCTAGCGACCTTTTGTTTACACTTTGTAGAGCCTTTTGCCACCTATTTTTAAGGAATTTTGAAAAGAGCCAAAGAGCCAAAAAATAAAGAGCATATATACATAAAAAAAAAATTATTATTATTCTGAAGAGAGCGGACGTATGAGATTGAGTTCCAAGGAATTTTGATAGAAATACCGATAGAAGCTTATCAAAAAGTGAATAAGTGCTTGCAACAGCACTGGTGTTGGAAGGAATAGTTTGTGTTGGCTATTAACAAGAAAAACTATAAAAAAATTTAGAAAAATTGTGAAAGTTTAATAAATTTTGTGACATTTAGACAGTTAAATTTAAATTTAAATTAATTTTGGTCGTTGCCATGGCAACGTCAAAAATGTGAAAAATTTTAGTTTGGAGAGTAAGTTTTATTGTGGAGTGAAAAAGTTTATTAATATAAAAAACTAACAAAAATTTTAATTAAAATAAAATAAAAACATTCACTGCCGCACTCAATATTAGTACGGGCAGCAATAGTGACCCTGGGGGAGTGATGACCCCCCCCCCCAAACTAAATGGTAGGAGGAAGAAGAACTCAATTGATGCTTCTTCTTCTTCAAAGAAATTATTGAAAGAGCCCACCGAAAAGGCCATTAAGGGCCCTAATCAAGAGGCCACTACACAGGAGGTTCAGCCAACTTCCTTGGAGAAGACTGAAACCAGGACAGCAAATGCTAACCCAGAAGTGCCTGGAACGTCAGCTGCTACAATGGTTGCTACCTTAGCAGCAACTGTAACACGAGGACAACTGCCGAAATTATCGGAAGTAATCGCAAAGGCTTCGGCTTCTGCGCCAAAGCCCAGCGGGATAAATATGAGGCCACCACTGTCTTCAGCGAAGCCAACTGGCCAGAGCAAGAAGCCAGTAGCACCAACAGGACCAGCAGTAGTACCACGATCCCCAGCAGTAGTTGCAGGGATCTCGTTTGCGCAGGTAAGTGGCAGTTCCAATAAGGCTTCCACAATTGAAATTATAGGTAAAGGCATCACTCCTCGTCCAGCCCCACTGGACGCGGGTAAGCCTCGACCCAAGACCAGTGCGGGCCTACAGGGCTTCTTCGATGGGAGATGGCAGGATGAGAGCTACGGTATGCAGCTCGAGCATATCAGAGGATGTCCTCAGAGCGCATACCTGAAGGCAATCTTCCGCGTCATCTCCTGTGAGAAGCTATTCTCCATGGGGATAATAGCTGGGGGAATGGTTGAGGTGTATACCACAACCCTCGAAAGCGCCAACAAGTTTATGCTTGAGGGCATCGAGGTTGAGGGTAGACACCTTGTGCCGTTCCCACTGAGGGAAAAGCCCACGAAGGTCGTGTTTTCGCGGGTCCCTATGCGAGCCCAACATGAAGACCTCTCGAATTTCCTTGGGAGATTCGGGAAGGTTCATGGAAAGGTTCGCGCTATTCCCATTAAAATTGGGGACGAGGGTGTCGGGCGGGGTATCTTCGGTACTAGCCGGGAAGCGTCCATCACTTTAAATAAGGGGTGTACGGTTCCGTCAGGCTTTTACCTGAGCATATCCGGCTCGAGATACTGGATAGACGTTGGCACCGAAGCGAAATGCCATGCTTGCCATGCTTGCCATTTGGTAGGGCATTTTATTGCTGACTGCCCCAAGAGAAGTGGGAAGAAGGCTGATGGGAGGGGTCTTTCGAAGGAAACCACTGCTACAGTAATGGCTCCGGAGAAGGAGTCTTCGCCCGGCACTCAACCTGCTATTTTGGAGCAGCCAGTGGTTAAGGTGCCTGAAGTTTTCTCAGAGGCAAAAGAAATTATGGCTATAAACGGCGCCACGTCGGCACGTGAAAACACGGCTACTTCTGACGAGGAGTCGAATAGCCAAGTAGTGAAAAAAAAGAGGACGAGGAGGAAGAAAGTTGACCGGGTGATGCTGCCTCCTCAAGAGCCAGCAAATCCAGATGCATCAACGCGGCCCCACTCGGAGGAGGACGACAGTGGAGCTCGCGGTTCGAAGGTTGTAGTAAGGGACGCGGTAGTGTCTCACGAGCAGCTTTCGGACTGCGACATGACCGGCTTGGATGACACTGGTCTTTCGAGCATCGGTGGCTACGAGTCGTGTGATAGCATCATTTCGACTGGTAGCCAATTTGAAATCTCGAAAGGGATGGAGACCCTTCCTAGGAAGAAGATCTCCGAAATTCTTACCCAGCTCCAGTACAAGAAGAATTCAGATAAAATCTGGAGTATTATTGTAAAGGAGCTGGAGAGGCCAGAGTTGTTACTTCCTCAGCTTCAACTCCTACAACAGGAGTCCAGGAAGAGGAGAAAGTACAACGATGTTGCTCGGTTAGAACGACTTCAGAGGAAGGTGGAGGAGTTTCTTCAGGAGCATCGCTTGGCCGATTCTTCTCGTCCGTAGACGTCGTACCATCATCGTTTGAGCTTTGCATCTCTTTGAATGTGCAAGATAGCTTCTATCAACACCGGGGGTTTAAGTGCACATACAAGGTTACACAGCACTATCGAACATGTCAAAATGTTCGATATAGACATCGCGCTTCTACAGGAGACGAACTTTACACAAGACACATATACACAACTTGAGCATTTTGCTTATTTACACACTGGCTATACAATGTTTCCCACACCTGCGCCTCGCCGAGGCTCACGGGTGGCAATCATTGTATCCAACAAATTTACACTATCGTCTCCTGTCTATACAGATATCTTCCCAGGCTTCGTTTCTTCCTTGCATTTTGTCATTCAAGACAAAAATATCAAGGTAGTAAACGTGTACCTTCCTGATGACCAGGAAATTACAAGACAAGTTCTTGATAGTGTTCAGTCGTGTCTGGTGAATTTTAGCGGTGAAACTGTCCCCGGAGGTGATTTCAACTGCACTCTGAATCCCGCAATGGATCGGCACTGTGGAGTTGAGTTCAACTCTGTCAATTTTGCCGGTTTTTTCAGACTCGTGGATATCTATCGTTGGATGCATCCTACGACTAGATCATACGCGAGGGTCTCGCGAAATATCCATGGAAGTCTCGCAGGCTCCAGAATTGATAGACTTTACGTCTCACCTAGAATACTAGAACATTTCGTTGGTGTCACTCATGAAGTGTGTTCGATTAGTGATCATCTTCTTGTGGTGGCGAACAGCACTCTAGTTGAAAGACGAACTGCATACTGGATATTCAACAACTATTTGTTGAATTCCGAGCAGTTCATCAATGAGCTCATTGATTTCTGGCACGATTGGCAAGAGAGGAAAGCTGACTTTCCTTTTCTTAGTCAATGGTGGGATGTTGGAAAGCTCCAGATTCGGTCTTTTATCGAGACGAATTTCAATCGAAGTGGCTATCAAGCTTCTAGCTTGTCGGCCGAGGTTTCTCGGGTGGCAGCTCTTCTCCCAACTCAGCCGGGGTTGATTCTTTATTTCAATGGAATAAAGGAACGCTTGGCGACACAGACTTACAAGCACAGCTTGGAGTTTGTGCTGCGCGGCCAGTCACGCTGGCTGAGAGAAGGCGATTCTCCAACCGAGTACTTCGTTCAGGCGACTAGACGTCGTACTGCTTCTTCTGAGGTCGAATCGATAATTGATGAATCTGGACAAGTCCTCAACGGACAACAGCTATCAGAATATATTCGAGACTACTACAGTAGTCTCTACTCTGAATCGACGTCGACAACATCCTCGACCAGTCATGAATTTCTTGAGAATATTCCCACTTTCTCTGAAGACAGTAAGGAGCTCCTGGGTACAGTAATCACATTGGAGGATATGATTGCTGCGACAAAGGATCTAAGGCGACACACTTCACCTGGTTATGACGGCTTGACTCCAGAATTCTTCATACGTTTCAGGGATTTATTCATTCCTGACTTTTGGAAGTCTTCAATTCGGCGGTTGAGACGCATTCAGACTTTCCTTCTAGTTGAAGGAGATCTGTTATGCGCTTGATTCCAAAGAAGGGAGATTTGCAGAGGATGGGGAAATGGAGGCCAGTAACCCTATGCAATGTAGACTACAAAATCGTCTGCAAAGCATTAGGGGCGATACTCCGCTCAGTGATTGCTTCGGAAATACACCCGGAACAGTCCTATTGTGTACCTGGTCGTAGTATCTACGACAACATCGCGGTAGCCAAGCATTTGTTTGCCTACCATGAACAGACAGGTACACAAATGTCCATGATTTCACTTGACCAGCAAAACGCTTTTGATAGTGTCTCGCACGAGTATCTCTTGAGTGCTCTCGAGGCATTTGCGTTTCCACCCAGGTGGCTCGATATCGTCGGGAAACTGTATAGAGATTCAGCGATTTTGATTAAGCATCAAGGACAAGTACTGGCTCCTATCTCGTTTCATCGAGGTATCAGACAGGGCTGTTCATTGTCAGGTATGCTTTATGATCTTTCATTGGAGCCGCTACTGGTGAATCTTCGTCGAATGCTCGGACGGTATGCGGTTCATCTGCCATATACCAATGTGAGGCCTCTTATGCTGGCGTATGCGGATGATCTGTCTATTTTCGTGACAAGAGATGAAGCTTTTCCGGTCGCTCGTGCTGTTTTCGAAGAGTTCGAACGTATAGCGGGCGCTAAAATCAACCTTAGTAAGAGTCAAGGCTTGTGGTGTGGAAGGTGGAGAGATCGTACAGATACTCCACTGAACATCCAATGGACAATGCCTGAAGTATTTAGGTGTGTATATCGGACGCGAGAGTAAATCAGATAATAGCCGCATCGCTCTTGAGAAACTCTCTAGAGCTGTAAACTCATGGCGTAGTCGACTGTTTCCATTATCCTTAATGGGTAGGTCAGTCGTGATAAACTGTTTGATTACCTCGTCCATCGTTCATCTGCTAAAGTCTGAGACGTTTGATGAAGGCTTCGTAGGTCTTCTTCAAGCAAAAGCGATAGACGCCTTTTGGTGCGGAAGATGATGGGTTGCTGAAAGCACGCTCTGTCCGCCAGTCAAGATAGGTGGATTAAGTCTCACTAACTTGGTTGTGAAATCAAGGTGTCTCCAAGTGCTGGCATTCCAAAGAGTGTTTTGCCAGAGAGACAGCTTGATTTCACAACTGTGGGTGAATGTACTGGGAGGGATCGGCATAGGGGAGTATTACTACCTACTTACTTACTACCTACTTACTTCCAAGACATGAGGCCTGACCAAAGTCAAACTTAAAGTCGAACTATAGATAAAAAGTATCTCTTAAAACAAATTTCCAAAGTCTTTAAACTTTCTCAAAAACTTTATTAAAACTTTCAAAAACATTACTTTACTCGAAAACTTTAAAAACTTTATCAATACAAACAGCGGTTAGTCTGCATGTAACTTCTACTAGATATGAAGCTTGAGGTCAATCATTTAGAAAAATGCCACAACAAGTCTCAGTCCCCAGCGAAAGTCACAATTAGGCCACCGAAGTCTAACTGAAGTGGCCCCACGTTGGGCGCCTTTCTCTTATGGAACTATTTAGAGTGAATGAGGCTGGACGTGATGTCCTAACTGTCAGCATGAGCTGACAGCTCACTCCGTGAGCAGCGATATCACAGGGCGGCACGCTAGCACCAGGACTACTGCGGGAGAGTTATAAGGGGGGGGGGGGGTGTATCCAAAAACCTGCCGCCGGTCACGACCAATAGTCAAAAGAAAACTCGTGCCTGCGTAAACGATGAGCACCACATCCAGACTTGAAGGGGCCCTTACACCACGCCGAAGGCGCAGATGTTCGGCCCTCGTCCACTCGCCCCAGACACCCAACGACACTGAGGGCAGAAAATGTTTTCAGTGGCCCATCCGATCTGAAATCGAAACGAAAAACGCGGGGATGTGAGCCTAGTCGACCCCCATCAATGATAGAGGACTCCGGGAGAGTGAAAAAGGGTAAACGAAAGAATTACTGCATCGCTACGTTATAAAGACCCATATTTATTCAATGTGCACCCCATGACATCCAGTAGTGGGGAGTCAAAAACTTAAATCTAAAGACTGTCGACTGAATTCAAATATCCGGGTACAATCCACCGGATTTAGTCATTACCCTTGCTAAATCGGAAACTATCTATATATTATTATGCTATAACTATATATTAACCGTATATTATATAAATACACTCCTCACTGTGTTAAACCTGTTTCGCAGTTTCAATGTCAAGACTAGGGCTTGTAAGGAAAAACTCATCCCGAAATGGAGCTCTCTAACGCGAATGATGACCAGAAATCACTGGCTGTTTGTGATGGCCGAAAAAACAAAGCTGGAGGTCAACTAACGCAATTCACCGGTCAAAATAGAAGAGCTCTCATCGATAGGAGTATTGGACATAAAGGAACGCTGTCATCTGCAGATTGGAGATCTACCTATAACCTCCGAACACGACGCTCATCGAAATATAACTCTCTTTCAGCCCGCACCTTCAGAACTACTTAAATGGGAAAACATAGTGACACCAACAGGTCCAAGGAATCCCGAACATCCAAAGGGACAAACAGGAGAACTAAAACTTCTAGCGGCAGGTAATTTCAATCAAGCCTGGAAAGATCATGCTGAGAAGATAGCCAAGGTTCAGAGCGCCATCAAGGCTGAAGAAGTTCACAGGCAGCAGAATCATCCGCACCAGATCTATTTGCCAGCCACGTCTTTGACCGGGCTGATAAGCATCGTCAGCTTGACTCTAGTAGCAGTAATGACGTTGCATGTAAGACGCTGGAAACGTCAGCAAAGACGAGTAAGTACTGGCAGAGTATCGATACTACCTACTATCCAGACATCCATTAAACATCCCAGACCAACCTCAACAGAGCCGAACAAAGAAGGGACTGACAGTATAGAGTTAGTCATGCCAACAGCAGCAAACTTGCCAACTGGAATCTTGCCGACCGTCGTAGGAAAACATCTCGTCCGGTTAGAGTAGCTATAATGTATTTTAATCCACTTGATTTAATTGGCACGGGCAACCGATAGATAAGGAGAAGAGGGTATTATAGCTAATAAGAATATTTTCAAAATTAATTCATTTTGATAAAATTGTAATGGAAACTTCATGTATATATGTACCATGATATAGTAGTAACTATATTAAGATTATAGTGCTTCTGTTTATGCAGTTAGGTATGCAGTATGATTAGTAAAATTATGTAAAAAAAAACAACACCGACTTTACTTTTACGTATGATTTTATTCAATAAAACTAACCTAACTCACAAAAAACATAACACCGAACCGCTATTTTCAATAAACTCCAACTTCTAACTGAACAAACCGATCTACCCAACCGACCGTGTTCACCTCCATTCAACTCGGCGGAAGAGACTTTGACCCAGTGACGAGCGCAATACCTTGCAGTCATAATTACAAAGTATTACGTTAATCACTGCCGACAGCTGGAGCCCCCAATATTGCATATAAACAAACAGTTTTGGTTTTGTTCACAATAATTGTGCGTTATAATAAAATGTTATCGCAATAATACATTTTGATTTGACATTTTACTTTGTTCAGGTACAGATCCCATTGTGTGTTAAGCTCTATATAGACGGTATAATATACAATCTTCGTGCTGATGGTAAGGTAGTCGACTAATATCTTATAGGTGAAACCATCCAGCATCGGTCACTAAACAGATGTATTTCTTGTCACGATATGGTAGTGTTGGGTTAGTTCCACAGTATCTTGAGGTTACAGTTGTCGTTACCGGACGGATAATTGGCAAACGTTGATGTAAAATTAAGTCGGTCCCACCTAGACAGAACTAACGTTGTCTAGTATGACGACGGCATCAATAATCGCTAACACCTCCCAGACTCCAATTGTGATTGATACGAGAGTGATAGCTCGAGAAGATCTTGATCGAATATATAGATTAATAGTAGTAAGGTGTGCTGTGAATATAAAATCACAGAGCAACGCCCTTACAGCACAGATGAGTGTGGCTATTGTAAAGCCGCACACGATGCTATAGGCCGGTAATCCTTTTCTGTAACTTGTAAGTCCGTTTCTTTAAATATTTGTCCTGTAATCCGGTTTCTTAGACTGAAAGCTTGTGAAATTGTTTATTAAAAAAGCTGAAAGGA
This sequence comes from Dioctria linearis, assembly GCA_963930735.1. Lineage (NCBI taxonomy): Eukaryota > Metazoa > Arthropoda > Insecta > Diptera > Asilidae > Dioctria > Dioctria linearis. The sequence goes on along the minus strand of OZ005740.1, from coordinate 148,150,571 downwards.
ATATCATCTATTTCGTTCCGGTAAACTGTAGAGTAAGCTAGAACATATAAGAATATTATTTTATTTTATTTTTATTTTAAATTTTATTAAATCCTTTTATTATTGGTTGTACATCATTAATAAACAAATTGACAAAGAGAAAAAAATCTATTTTTTTTATTTATCAAATATTCTTCGCCTACCTAGCTAAAGCCATTTTGTACTCAGCAAGGTATCTCGGAATATAATTTGTCAGAGTTAAAATGTAGCGGTTACAGCGGTGTTTGTAATCCAACGTGAGTACACTCAACTGGTCATTCAACCAAACCGAACAAAAGCGTCGCCACATTTACTCCCCTGCCAGCAAAACCTTTGGGTTTTAGCGATACTGAAAACGGTTGGGAGGTCTAGAGGTTCGTCCAGCCCGAGTCACTTGCACTGGGACTGTTGTAGGCTCGTCCTGCAGGAACCTTATACTACGTGCCCTGGTGCCCGACGAAAATGGTGCACCAGAGTGTGTGTGTATGTCTGTCTGAACATTGTAGTCGTCCGACACTGGTTGAGAGTTTCCTGCAAAATGTTCCTCTTGAACCATTGAACCCTCAGACGCTGTCTGAACAGGGTCTGATGGTTGTGTGTTGAGTGTTAGACTAGAACGACGCTGATCCTGAACTGTAGCTTCGTCGTCATTGAAGTAAGGTTTAAGACGGTTTATCGATACGTTACTTACTCTGTTTCTGATCTTCAGGGTGAAAAAATTCTTCGAACGCTTTAATATTTCAAATGGGCCCTCGTAAGGTGGTTGAAGTGACGCTCGAACGGCATCCGTCCTTATAAAGGCATGCGAACATTTGTCAAGTTCCTTGAATTTAAAGGTGACTTGACGAGCGTGGTTAGTTGCAGGAACAGGTCTAACATCGGAGAAGAAATTGCGAAGGGAAATAACGAATTGATTTTGTGGCTGAAACTGTGAATTTTGCAGAAAGTCGGCAGGAATACGTATGCTTTCGCCATAAGTTAGCTCAGCTGGTGTAGCCAGGAATTCTTCCCGAAAGGTGGTAGTCCCAATAGGACAAGAGGTAGAACCTTAGACCAAGATTTTTCTTGTGTTGACATAAGTGAAGCTTTAAGGGTGCGATGCCATCTTTCCAAGAAACCGTTAGCCTGTGGGTGATAGGCTGTAGTACGGTTTCGTTCAAAGCCCAATAATTTGGAGAGTTCTGAAAATAATGCAGATTCGAATTGGGACCCTTGGTCGGTAATGATTATCCTAGGTACTCCGAAGCGTGCTATCCAACTTTCGAAGAGTGCTTGGGCGACAGTTTCAGCGTTTATGTTCGTTAGAGGGACTGCCTCAGGCCATCGTGTGAATCTGTCAATTATAGTAAGGCAGTATCTAAAGCCTTCCGAGGGGGGTAAAGGACCAACAATATCTATATGTATAATTTGAAAGCGTCCAGAACAATCTTGGAATGTACCAAGTGTATTTTTGCCATGTCTCGATACTTTACATCGTTGGCAAGATATGCAAGAACGTGCCCAAGAATTAATATCCTTGTTAATGGAGGGCCAAAAATACCTAGCTGTGACCATTTTATTGGTGGTACGTATGCTGGGGTGTGACAAATTATGAATAGATTTAAAAACTTGAATTCTAAAATATTTTGGAATGAAGGGTCTAACTCTCGTTGAGGAAATTTCACAGAATAATTCTTTATTGCTTCCGAAAATTGGATATTTTTCGAATCTAAACTTGGAATTTTGAAAAAGCTGTTTAAATTCGGGATCTTGTGTTTGAGCTTCGGCGATGAGTTCGAAATTGATTGATCCTGGAAGTTGGATCTCATCAATTCTTGATAACGCGTCCGCTACGACATTATCCTTGCCTGGCACGTGTCTGATGTCAGTAGTGAACTGACCAATGAGATCTAGATGCCTTACTTGTCGAGGTGATGCTTTTTCGGGATTCTGCTGGAAGGCGTAAATCAAAGGTTTGTGGTCTGTATATAGAATGAAGGTACGACCCTCAAGTAAATATCGAAAATACTTTATGCCTTTATATGCTGCTAATAGTTCCCTATCATAAGTACTGTATTTGCGTTGCGCGCCGTTTAGTTTGACGGAATAAAAACCTAGCGGTTGCCAAGTGTCGTCAATTTTTTGTTGAATGGCTGCACCTATAGCTGAATCCGAGGCATCTACCCATAATGATAACTCAGCTGCTGCAACGGGGAACGTTAACAGAGCTGTCTTAGCCAGTTGTGTTTTGACTATTTCGAAGGCCTCTTTGGATTCGTTCGACCAATTGATTCGTCTGGCGCCATCTTTCTTTGAGCCGGTCAGGTAACTATTTAGGACTGCTTGGTGTTCAGCTGCATGTGGTAAGAAGCGGCGGTAGAAATTTAACATTCCTAAAAAACGTCGTAAATGTTTTACCGTTTCGGGAATTTTGAAATTCACGATTGCTTCAACACGTTCCGCTGAAGGTTTGATGCCGTCCGGCGTTACAAGATGTCCTAAAAATTTGACTTGCGGTCAAGATGCATTTTTCTAAATTTAAAATAAGTCCGGATTCTTGTAGGCGGCTAAAAATTTGTTCCAAATGGTTGTAGTGATCGATTTCAGATTTGGAGGCGATTAAAATATCGTCCAGGTAAACAAAACAGAATGTAAATTTCTGTAAGACCATGTGGATGAACCGTTGGAATGATTGTGCCGCATTGCATAAGCCAAAAGTCATACGAGTGAACTCGAAGAGTCCGAAAGGGGTACAAATTGCTGTTTTTGGAATGTCTTCGGGTTCTACCGGAATTTGATGATATGCTTTGGCTAGGTCTAAAGTGGAAAAATATTTGCAATCTTGTAATTGATGAATGAAATCGTGAATAAGAGGGATCGGATAGCGGTCTGGAATCGTACAAGCATTTAGTCGTCTATAGTCTCCGCATGGTCTCCACTCACCATTTTTCTTTTTTACCAGATGTAACGGTGAGGACCAAGGACTATTTGATGGTCGACAGATACCTTGTTTCAACAAAAAACCAAACTCTTTTTTAGCGATCGCTAACTTTTCAGAAGAGAGTGGACGAACCTTGGAAGCGATAGAAGAACCTTTAGTAACAATACGATGCGTAACTGTATGAGTTACAGGTTTGATGAAACTTGCTTCCACTGTGATAGCTTGATATTTCCGTAGTAGTTTTTGGATTTCGGGGACCGTGCGCGGACTGATAAGGACAGCAAGATTTGCTGTCTGGCATACTGCACGTTGAGCAGTAGATTTTAAGGAAGTAAGTGGATCAATTAATAACTTACTTTTCACGTCCACCAATAGTCCATAATGACTAAGAAAGTCTGCGCCTAATATGGGCTTAGGTATATCTGCGATGATGAATTGCCATGAAAAGGGTCTTCGTAGACCTAAGTTAAGTGATAAAAGCTTTCTTCCAAATGTTTTTATCGGGGATGAATTTGCAGCTACAAGCTGTAAATTCGTACAAGGGTGGCGGTTAATTGAAGATTTGGGAATGACGGAGACGTCTGCACCTGTGTCTATCAAAAAATGTTTCCTGGAGGACCTATCAAGAATGTAGAGACGACTATTAGATATGCCTCTTCCACCTGTCGTCAAAGGCAGAGGGCATTTTAATTTGGGGATTCCCCATAAGCTATGGCAGCATTGGCCAATGGACTTTGATACCCAGGTTTGAAGCTGCATGGAGGGATGCATTTTCGTGCTTTATCACTAAATTTTTTATGGTACCAGCATTGTCCTGAATTGTGAGCTGGTGTCGAATGGCGGGACCCTGTTCTATGTCTAGACTCGCTTCTGGCCTGCCTATGATTTGAGGAGTCCCGGTGAAAGTTTAATGATTTCTCCACTAATTTTGTAAGGTTTTGTACCTTACGTGTCAGCTCTTCTAACGTTGGCTGACTATTTGAGAGGGAGGACACAGAGAATACTTCCTGCCTCGGGTTGACTTCCGAGATTTTATCGGCACATGTTGCCAAATTCTCGAGTGTTCCCGGATTGCATGCTAGTATTGCTTGCGTGTGCGTCGGTAAACGCTGCAGCCACAGGGATTTGAGCACCTCTTCACTCAACTTGCCTTTACTGAGCGCTCTCATCTCTCGAAGCAATTGAGATGGTTGTGAGTCACCTAGTGACAGTTCGGTTAGAAGCTGCTCAAGCTTCTGATTTTCACTACCTGAAAACCTTGAAATCAGAGTCTCTTTCAACTTTAGAAATTTGTTTAAAGCTGGGGGTTCGTAAGCAACGTCGCTGACTAGTCGTATAACATCCTCGTCGAGGACACCAATTACATGGTAGAATTTGGTTTTATCTTGAGAGATATTCGCCAATTCAAATTGTGCCTCGAGCTGGAGGAACCATAAGCCTGGATTATGTTTCCAAAATGGTGGCGCTTTAATGGACACTGCGCCCAGTACCGCTGGATGGGTGGTATCCGCAGACGCCTCACCAGACAACGTGGCCATGTTCGAGAGTCGACTATCAGTCCAGTCTGAACCAACCTGTAATAAATTGCCGTCTTCTGTGTGGTTATTAGTCATTTTCTAAAGCCAGTTGAGAGTATTAAACGAGGTAACAATTCAGTAGAGAAAGGTGAATGCTGAAAAATAACGAAAAGCCGTACTTCGAGATAACTTGCTGAACACAGCCGGTTCACAAAAGTAATATATATTATTGTGTATTTATTTTTATAAAAGGTGTGTGTATATATATAGGTATATAAATTTAATAATAGAAACCTATACTATCTAACCTTTTCTTATGCTTCTTGTGAAGATTGCTGCTCCTGTCGGGGTCACCAGTTTTGGTTTTGTTCACAATAATTGTGCGTTATAATAAAATGTTATCGCAATAATACATTTTGATTTGACATTTTACTTTGTTCAGGTACAGATCCCATTGTGTGTTTAGCTCTATATAGACGGTATAATATACAATCTTCGTGCTGATGGTAAGGTAGTCGACTAATATCTTATAGGTGAAACCATCCAGCATCGGTCACTAAACAGATGTATTTCTTGTCACGATATGGTAGTGTTGGGTTAGTTCCACAGTATCTTGAGGTTACAGTTGTCGTTACCGGACGGATAATTGGCAAACGTTGATGTAAAATTAAGTCGGTCCCACCTAGACAGAACTAACGTTGTCTAGTATGACGACGGCATCAATAATCGCTAACACCTCCCAGACTCCAATTGTGATTGATACGAGAGTGATAGCTCGAGAAGATCTTGATCGAATATATAGATTAATAGTAGTAAGGTGTGCTGTGAATATAAAATCACAGAGCAACGCCCTTACAGCACAGATGAGTGTGGCTATTGTAAAGCCGCACACGATGCTATAGGCCGGTAATCCTTTTCTGTAACTTGTAAGTCCGTTTCTTTAAATATTTGTCCTGTAATCCGGTTTCTTAGACTGAAAGCTTGTGAAATTGTTTATTAAAAAAGCTGAAAGGAATATCATCTATTTCGTTCCGGTAAACTGTAGAGTAAGCTAGAACATATAAGAATATTATTTTATTTTATTTTTATTTTAAATTTTATTAAATCCTTTTATTATTGGTTGTACATCGTTAAGAAACAAATTGACAAAGAGAAAAAATCTATTTTTTTTATTTATCAAATATTCTTCGCCTACCTAGCTAAAGCCATTTTGTACTCAGCAAGGTATCTCGGAATATAATTTGTCAGAGTTAAAATGTAGCGGTTACAGCGGTGTTTGTAATCCAACGTGAGTACACTCAACTGGTCATTCAACCAAACCGAACAAAAGCGTCGCCACATTTACTCCCCTGCCAGCAAAACCTTTGTGTTTTAGCGATACTGAAAACGGTTGGGAGGTCTAGAGGTTCGTCCAGCCCGAGTCACTTGCACTGGGACTGTTGTAGGCTCGTCCTGCAGGAACCTTATACTACGTGCCCTGGTGCCCGACGAAAATGGTGCTCCAGAGTGTGTGTGTATGTCTGTCTGAACATTGTAGTCGTCCGACACTGGTTGAGAGTTTCCTGCAAAATGTTCCTCTTGAACCATTGAACCCTCAGACGCTGTCTGAACAGGGTCTGATGGTTGTGTGTTGAGTGTTAGACTAGAACGACGCTGATCCTGAACTGTAGCTTCGTCGTCATTGAAGTAAGGTTTAAGACGGTTTATCGATACGTTACTTACTCTGTTTCTGATCTTCAGGGTGAAAAAATTCTTCGAACGCTTTAATATTTCAAATGGGCCCTCGTAAGGTGGTTGAAGTGACGCTCGAACGGCATCCGTCCTTATAAAGGCATGCGAACATTTGTCAAGTTCCTTGAATTTAAAGGTGACTTGACGAGCGTGGTTAGTTGCAGGAACAGGTCTAACATCGGAGAAGAAATTGCGAAGGGAAATAACGAATTGATTTTGTGGCTGAAACTGTGAATTTTGCAGAAAGTCGGCAGGAATACGTATGCTTTCGCCATAAGTTAGCTCAGCTGGTGTAGCCAGGAATTCTTCCCGAAAGGTGGTAGTCCCAATAGGACAAGAGGTAGAACCTTAGACCAAGATTTTTCTTGTGTTGACATAAGTGAAGCTTTAAGGGTGCGATGCCATCTTTCCAAGAAACCGTTAGCCTGTGGGTGATAGGCTGTAGTACGGTTTCGTTCAAAGCCCAATAATTTGGAGAGTTCTGAAAATAATGCAGATTCGAATTGGGACCCTTGGTCGGTAATGATTATCCTAGGTACTCCGAAGCGTGCTATCCAACTTTCGAAGAGTGCTTGGGCGACAGTTTCAGCGTTTATGTTCGTTAGAGGGACTGCCTCAGGCCATCGTGTGAATCTGTCAATTATAGTAAGGCAGTATCTAAAGCCTTCCGAGGGGGGTAAAGGACCAACAATATCTATATGTATAATTTGAAAGCGTCCAGAACAATCTTGGAATGTACCAAGTGTATTTTTGCCATGTCTCGATACTTTACATCGTTGGCAAGATATGCAAGAACGTGCCCAAGAATTAATATCCTTGTTAATGGAGGGCCAAAAATACCTAGCTGTGACCATTTTATTGGTGGTACGTATGCTGGGGTGTGACAAATTATGAATAGATTTAAAAACTTGAATTCTAAAATATTTTGGAATGAAGGGTCTAACTCTCGTTGAGGAAATTTCACAGAATAATTCTTTATTGCTTCCGAAAATTGGATATTTTTCGAATCTAAACTTGGAATTTTGAAAAAGCTGTTTAAATTCGGGATCTTGTGTTTGAGCTTCGGCGATGAGTTCGAAATTGATTGATCCTGGAAGTTGGATCTCATCAATTCTTGATAACGCGTCCGCTACGACATTATCCTTGCCTGGCACGTGTCTGATGTCAGTAGTGAACTGACCAATGAGATCTAGATGCCTTACTTGTCGAGGTGATGCTTTTTCGGGATTCTGCTGGAAGGCGTAAATCAAAGGTTTGTGGTCTGTATATAGAATGAAGGTACGACCCTCAAGTAAATATCGAAAATACTTTATGCCTTTATATGCTGCTAATAGTTCCCTATCATAAGTACTGTATTTGCGTTGCGCGCCGTTTAGTTTGACGGAATAAAAACCTAGCGGTTGCCAAGTGTCGTCAATTTTTTGTTGAATGGCTGCACCTATAGCTGAATCCGAGGCATCTACCCATAATGATAACTCAGCTGCTGCAACGGGGAACGTTAACAGAGCTGTCTTAGCCAGTTGTGTTTTGACTATTTCGAAGGCCTCTTTGGATTCGTTCGACCAATTGATTCGTCTGGCGCCATCTTTCTTTGAGCCGGTCAGGTAACTATTTAGGACTGCTTGGTGTTCAGCTGCATGTGGTAAGAAGCGGCGGTAGAAATTTAACATTCCTAAAAAACGTCGTAAATGTTTTACCGTTTCGGGAATTTTGAAATTCACGATTGCTTCAACACGTTCCGCTGAAGGTTTGATGCCGTCCGGCGTTACAAGATGTCCTAAAAATTTGACTTGCGGTTGCAAGAAGATGCATTTTTCTAAATTTAAAATAAGTCCGGATTCTTGTAGGCGGCTAAAAATTTGTTCCAAATGGTTGTAGTGATCGATTTCAGATTTGGAGGCGATTAAAATATCGTCCAGGTAAACAAAACAGAATGTAAATTTCTGTAAGACCATGTGGATGAACCGTTGGAATGATTGTGCCGCATTGCATAAGCCAAAAGTCATACGAGTGAACTCGAAGAGTCCGAAAGGGGTACAAATTGCTGTTTTTGGAATGTCTTCGGGTTCTACCGGAATTTGATGATATGCTTTGGCTAGGTCTAAAGTGGAAAAATATTTGCAATCTTGTAATTGATGAATGAAATCGTGAATAAGAGGGATCGGATAGCGGTCTGGAATCGTACAAGCATTTAGTCGTCTATAGTCTCCGCATGGTCTCCACTCACCATTTTTCTTTTTTACCAGATGTAACGGTGAGGACCAAGGACTATTTGATGGTCGACAGATACCTTGTTTCAACAAAAAACCAAACTCTTTTTTAGCGATCGCTAACTTTTCAGAAGAGAGTGGACGAACCTTGGAAGCGATAGAAGAACCTTTAGTAACAATACGATGCGTAACTGTATGAGTTACAGGTTTGATGAAACTTGCTTCCACTGTGATAGCTTGATATTTCCGTAGTAGTTTTTGGATTTCGGGGACCGTGCGCGGACTGATAAGGACAGCAAGATTTGCTGTCTGGCATACTGCACGTTGAGCAGTAGATTTTAAGGAAGTAAGTGGATCAATTAATAACTTACTTTTCACGTCCACCAATAGTCCATAATGACTAAGAAAGTCTGCGCCTAATATGGGCTTAGGTATATCTGCGATGATGAATTGCCATGAAAAGGGTCTTCGTAGACCTAAGTTAAGTGATAAAAGCTTTCTTCCAAATGTTTTTATCGGGGATGAATTTGCAGCTACAAGCTGTAAATTCGTACAAGGGTGGCGGTTAATTGAAGATTTGGGAATGACGGAGACGTCTGCACCTGTGTCTATCAAAAAATGTTTCCTGGAGGACCTATCAAGAATGTAGAGACGACTATTAGATATGCCTCTTCCACCTGTCGTCAAAGGCAGAGGGCATTTTAATTTGGGGATTCCCCATAAGCTATGGCAGCATTGGCCAATGGACTTTGATACCCAGGTTTGAAGCTGCATGGAGGGATGCATTTTCGTGCTTTATCACTAAATTTTTTATGGTACCAGCATTGTCCTGAATTGTGAGCTGGTGTCGAATGGCGGGACCCTGTTCTATGTCTAGACTCGCTTCTGGCCTGCCTATGATTTGAGGAGTCCCGGTGAAAGTTTAATGATTTCTCCACTAATTTTGTAAGGTTTTGTACCTTACGTGTCAGCTCTTCTAACGTTGGCTGACTATTTGAGAGGGAGGACACAGAGAATACTTCCTGCCTCGGGTTGACTTCCGAGATTTTATCGGCACATGTTGCCAAATTCTCGAGTGTTCCCGGATTGCATGCTAGTATTGCTTGCGTGTGCGTCGGTAAACGCTGCAGCCACAGGGATTTGAGCACCTCTTCACTCAACTTGCCTTTACTGAGCGCTCTCATCTCTCGAAGCAATTGAGATGGTTGTGAGTCACCTAGTGACAGTTCGGTTAGAAGCTGCTCAAGCTTCTGATTTTCACTACCTGAAAACCTTGAAATCAGAGTCTCTTTCAACTTTAGAAATTTGTTTAAAGCTGGGGGTTCGTAAGCAACGTCGCTGACTAGTCGTATAACATCCTCGTCGAGGACACCAATTACATGGTAGAATTTGGTTTTATCTTGAGAGATATTCGCCAATTCAAATTGTGCCTCGAGCTGGAGGAACCATAAGCCTGGATTATGTTTCCAAAATGGTGGCGCTTTAATGGACACTGCGCCCAGTACCGCTGGATGGGTGGTATCCGCAGACGCCTCACCAGACAACGTGGCCATGTTCGAGAGTCGACTATCAGTCCAGTCTGAACCAACCTGTAATAAATTGCCGTCTTCTGTGTGGTTATTAGTCATTTTCTAAAGCCAGTTGAGAGTATTAAACGAGGTAACAATTCAGTAGAGAAAGGTGAATGCTGAAAAATAACGAAAAGCCGTACTTCGAGATAACTTGCTGAACACAGCCGGTTCACAAAAGTAATATATATTATTGTGTATTTATTTTTATAAAAGGTGTGTGTATATATATAGGTATATAAATTTAATAATAGAAACCTATACTATCTAACCTTTTCTTATGCTTCTTGTGAAGATTGCTGCTCCTGTCGGGGTCACCAGTTTTGGTTTTGTTCACAATAATTGTGCGTTATAATAAAATGTTATCGCAATAATACATTTTGATTTGACATTTTACTTTGTTCAGGTACAGATCCCATTGTGTGTTTAGCTCTATATAGACGGTATAATATACAATCTTCGTGCTGATGGTAAGGTAGTCGACTAATATCTTATAGGTGAAACCATCCAGCATCGGTCACTAAACAGATGTATTTCTTGTCACGATATGGTAGTGTTGGGTTAGTTCCACAGTATCTTGAGGTTACAGTTGTCGTTACCGGACGGATAATTGGCAAACGTTGATGTAAAATTAAGTCGGTCCCACCTAGACAGAACTAACGTTGTCTAGTATGACGACGGCATCAATAATCGCTAACACCTCCCAGACTCCAATTGTGATTGATACGAGAGTGATAGCTCGAGAAGATCTTGATCGAATATATAGATTAATAGTAGTAAGGTGTGCTGTGAATATAAAATCACAGAGCAACGCCCTTACAGCACAGATGAGTGTGGCTATTGTAAAGCCGCACACGATGCTATAGGCCGGTAATCCTTTTCTGTAACTTGTAAGTCCGTTTCTTTAAATATTTGTCCTGTAATCCGGTTTCTTAGACTGAAAGCTTGTGAAATTGTTTATTAAAAAAGCTGAAAGGAATATCATCTATTTCGTTCCGGTAAACTGTAGAGTAAGCTAGAACATATAAGAATATTATTTTATTTTATTTTTATTTTAAATTTTATTAAATCCTTTTATTATTGGCTGTACATCGTTAAGAAACAAATTGACAAAGAGAAAAAATCTATTTTTTTTTATTTATCAAATATTCTTCGCCTACCTAGCTAAAGCCATTTTGTACTCAGCAAGGTATCTCGGAATATAATTTGTCAGAGTTAAAATGTAGCGGTTACAGCGGTGTTTGTAATCCAACGTGAGTACACTCAACTGGTCATTCAACCAAACCGAACAAAAGCGTCGCCACATTTACTCCCCTGCCAGCAAAACCTTTGGGTTTTAGCGATACTGAAAACGGTTGGGAGGTCTAGAGGTTCGTCCAGCCCGAGTCACTTGCACTGGGGACTGTTGTAGGCTCGTCCTGCAGGAACCTTATACTACGTGCCCTGGTGCCCGACGAAAATGGTGCACCAGAGTGTGTGTGTATGTCTGTCTGAACATTGTAGTCGTCCGACACTGGTTGAGAGTTTCCTGCAAAATGTTACTTTTGAACCATTGAACCCTCAGACGCTGTCTGAACAGGGTCTGATGGTTGTGTGTTGAGTGTTAGACTAGAACGACGCTGATCCTGAACTGTAGCTTCGTCGTCATTGAAGTAAGGTTTAAGACGGTTTATCGATACGTTACTTACTCTGTTTCTGATCTTCAGGGTGAAAAAATTCTTCGAACGCTTTAATATTTCAAATGGGCCCTCGTAAGGTGGTTGAAGTGACGCTCGAACGGCATCCGTCCTTATAAAGGCATGCGAACATTTGTCAAGTTCCTTGAATTTAAAGGTGACTTGACGAGCGTGGTTAGTTGCAGGAACAGGTCTAACATCGGAGAAGAAATTGCGAAGGGAAATAACGAATTGATTTTGTGGCTGAAACTGTGAATTTTGCAGAAAGTCGGCAGGAATACGTATGCTTTCGCCATAAGTTAGCTCAGCTGGTGTAGCCAGGAATTCTTCCCGAAAGGTGGTAGTCCCAATAGGACAAGAGGTAGAACCTTAGACCAAGATTTTTCTTGTGTTGACATAAGTGAAGCTTTAAGGGTGCGATGCCATCTTTCCAAGAAACCGTTAGCCTGTGGGTGATAGGCTGTAGTACGGTTTCGTTCAAAGCCCAATAATTTGGAGAGTTCTGAAAATAATGCAGATTCGAATTGGGACCCTTGGTCGGTAATGATTATCCTAGGTACTCCGAAGCGTGCTATCCAACTTTCGAAGAGTGCTTGGGCGACAGTTTCAGCGTTTATGTTCGTTAGAGGGACTGCCTCAGGCCATCGTGTGAATCTGTCAATTATAGTAAGGCAGTATCTAAAGCCTTCCGAGGGGGGTAAAGGACCAACAATATCTATATGTATAATTTGAAAGCGTCCAGAACAATCTTGGAATGTACCAAGTGTATTTTTGCCATGTCTCGATACTTTACATCGTTGGCAAGATATGCAAGAACGTGCCCAAGAATTAATATCCTTGTTAATGGAGGGCCAAAAATACCTAGCTGTGACCATTTTATTGGTGGTACGTATGCTGGGGTGTGACAAATTATGAATAGATTTAAAAACTTGAATTCTAAAATATTTTGGAATGAAGGGTCTAACTCTCGTTGAGGAAATTTCACAGAATAATTCTTTATTGCTTCCGAAAATTGGATATTTTTCGAATCTAAACTTGGAATTTTGAAAAAGCTGTTTAAATTCGGGATCTTGTGTTTGAGCTTCGGCGATGAGTTCGAAATTGATTGATCCTGGAAGTTGGATCTCATCAATTCTTGATAACGCGTCCGCTACGACATTATCCTTGCCTGGCACGTGTCTGATGTCAGTAGTGAACTGACCAATGAGATCTAGATGCCTTACTTGTCGAGGTGATGCTTTTTCGGGATTCTGCTGGAAGGCGTAAATCAAAGGTTTGTGGTCTGTATATAGAATGAAGGTACGACCCTCAAGTAAATATCGAAAATACTTTATGCCTTTATATGCTGCTAATAGTTCCCTATCATAAGTACTGTATTTGCGTTGCGCGCCGTTTAGTTTGACGGAATAAAAACCTAGCGGTTGCCAAGTGTCGTCAATTTTTTGTTGAATGGCTGCACCTATAGCTGAATCCGAGGCATCTACCCATAATGATAACTCAGCTGCTGCAACGGGGAACGTTAACAGAGCTGTCTTAGCCAGTTGTGTTTTGACTATTTCGAAGGCCTCTTTGGATTCGTTCGACCAATTGATTCGTCTGGCGCCATCTTTCTTTGAGCCGGTCAGGTAACTATTTAGGACTGCTTGGTGTTCAGCTGCATGTGGTAAGAAGCGGCGGTAGAAATTTAACATTCCTAAAAAACGTCGTAAATGTTTTACCGTTTCGGGAATTTTGAAATTCACGATTGCTTCAACACGTTCCGCTGAAGGTTTGATGCCGTCCGGCGTTACAAGATGTCCTAAAAATTTGACTTGCGGTTGCAAGAAGATGCATTTTTCTAAATTTAAAATAAGTCCGGATTCTTGTAGGCGGCTAAAAATTTGTTCCAAATGGTTGTAGTGATCGATTTCAGATTTGGAGGCGATTAAAATATCGTCCAGGTAAACAAAACAGAATGTAAATTTCTGTAAGACCATGTGGATGAACCGTTGGAATGATTGTGCCGCATTGCATAAGCCAAAAGTCATACGAGTGAACTCGAAGAGTCCGAAAGGGGTACAAATTGCTGTTTTTGGAATGTCTTCGGGTTCTACCGGAATTTGATGATATGCTTTGGCTAGGTCTAAAGTGGAAAAATATTTGCAATCTTGTAATTGATGAATGAAATCGTGAATAAGAGGGATCGGATAGCGGTCTGGAATCGTACAAGCATTTAGTCGTCTATAGTCTCCGCATGGTCTCCACTCACCATTTTTCTTTTTTACCAGATGTAACGGTGAGGACCAAGGACTATTTGATGGTCGACAGATACCTTGTTTCAACAAAAAACCAAACTCTTTTTTAGCGATCGCTAACTTTTCAGAAGAGAGTGGACGAACCTTGGAAGCGATAGAAGAACCTTTAGTAACAATACGATGCGTAACTGTATGAGTTACAGGTTTGATGAAACTTGCTTCCACTGTGATAGCTTGATATTTCCGTAGTAGTTTTTGGATTTCGGGGACCGTGCGCGGACTGATAAGGACAGCAAGATTTGCTGTCTGGCATACTGCACGTTGAGCAGTAGATTTTAAGGAAGTAAGTGGATCAATTAATAACTTACTTTTCACGTCCACCAATAGTCCATAATGACTAAGAAAGTCTGCGCCTAATATGGGCTTAGGTATATCTGCGATGATGAATTGCCATGAAAAGGGTCTTCGTAGACCTAAGTTAAGTGATAAAAGCTTTCTTCCAAATGTTTTTATCGGGGATGAATTTGCAGCTACAAGCTGTAAATTCGTACAAGGGTGGCGGTTAATTGAAGATTTGGGAATGACGGAGACGTCTGCACCTGTGTCTATCAAAAAATGTTTCCTGGAGGACCTATCAAGAATGTAGAGACGACTATTAGATATGCCTCTTCCACCTGTCGTCAAAGGCAGAGGGCATTTTAATTTGGGGATTCCCCATAAGCTATGGCAGCATTGGCCAATGGACTTTGATACCCAGGTTTGAAGCTGCATGGAGGGATGCATTTTCGTGCTTTATCACTAAATTTTTTATGGTACCAGCATTGTCCTGAATTGTGAGCTGGTGTCGAATGGCGGGACCCTGTTCTATGTCTAGACTCGCTTCTGGCCTGCCTATGATTTGAGGAGTCCCGGTGAAAGTTTAATGATTTCTCCACTAATTTTGTAAGGTTTTGTACCTTACGTGTCAGCTCTTCTAACGTTGGCTGACTATTTGAGAGGGAGGACACAGAGAATACTTCCTGCCTCGGGTTGACTTCCGAGATTTTATCGGCACATGTTGCCAAATTCTCGAGTGTTCCCGGATTGCATGCTAGTATTGCTTGCGTGTGCGTCGGTAAACGCTGCAGCCACAGGGATTTGAGCACCTCTTCACTCAACTTGCCTTTACTGAGCGCTCTCATCTCTCGAAGCAATTGAGATGGTTGTGAGTCACCTAGTGACAGTTCGGTTAGAAGCTGCTCAAGCTTCTGATTTTCACTACCTGAAAACCTTGAAATCAGAGTCTCTTTCAACTTTAGAAATTTGTTTAAAGCTGGGGGTTCGTAAGCAACGTCGCTGACTAGTCGTATAACATCCTCGTCGAGGATACCAATTACATGGTAGAATTTGGTTTTATCTTGAGAGATATTCGCCAATTCAAATTGTGCCTCGAGCTGGAGGAACCATAAGCCTGGATTATGTTTCCAAAATGGTGGCGCTTTAATGGACACTGCGCCCAGTACCGCTGGATGGGTGGTATCCGCAGACGCCTCACCAGACAACGTGGCCATGTTCGAGAGTCGACTATCAGTCCAGTCTGAACCAACCTGTAATAAATTGCCGTCTTCTGTGTGGTTATTAGTCATTTTCTAAAGCCAGTTGAGAGTATTAAACGAGGTAACAATTCAGTAGAGAAAGGTGAATGCTGAAAAATAACGAAAAGCCGTACTTCGAGATAACTTGCTGAACACAGCCGGTTCACAAAAGTAATATATATTATTGTGTATTTATTTTTATAAAAGGTGTGTGTATATATATAGGTATATAAATTTAATAATAGAAACCTATACTATCTAACCTTTTCTTATGCTTCTTGTGAAGATTGCTGCTCCTGTCGGGGTCACCAGTTTTGGTTTTGTTCACAATAATTGTGCGTTATAATAAAATGTTATCGCAATAATACATTTTGATTTGACATTTTACTTTGTTCAGGTACAGATCCCATTGTGTGTTTAGCTCTATATAGACGGTATAATATACAATCTTCGTGCTGATGGTAAGGTAGTCGACTAATATCTTATAGGTGAAACCATCCAGCATCGGTCACTAAACAGATGTATTTCTTGTCACGATATGGTAGTGTTGGGTTAGTTCCACAGTATCTTGAGGTTACAGTTGTCGTTACCGGACGGATAATTGGCAAACGTTGATGTAAAATTAAGTCGGTCCCACCTAGACAGAACTAACGTTGTCTAGTATGACGACGGCATCAATAATCGCTAACACCTCCCAGACTCCAATTGTGATTGATACGAGAGTGATAGCTCGAGAAGATCTTGATCGAATATATAGATTAATAGTAGTAAGGTGTGCTGTGAATATAAAATCACAGAGCAACGCCCTTACAGCACAGATGAGCGTGGCTATTGTAAAGCCGCACACGATGCTATAGGCCGGTAATCCTTTTCTGTAACTTGTAAGTCCGTTTCTTTAAATATTTGTCCTGTAATCCGGTTTCTTAGACTGAAAGCTTGTGAAATTGTTTATTAAAAAAGCTGAAAGGAATATCATCTATTTCGTTCCGGTAAGCTGTAGAGTAAGCTAGAACATATAAGAATATTATTTTATTTTATTTTTATTTTAAATTTTATTAAATCCTTTTATTATTGGTTGTACATCGTTAAGAAACAAATTGACAAAGAGAAAAAATCTATTTTTTTTATTTATCAAATATTCTTCGCCTACCTAGCTAAAGCCATTTTGTACTCAGCAAGGTATCTCGGAATATAATTTGTCAGAGTTAAAATGTAGCGGTTACAGCGGTGTTTGTAATCCAACGTGAGTACACTCAACTGGTCATTCAACCAAACCGAACAAAAGCGTCGCCACACAGTGAGCCCAGCTGAGTATTTCACTATGCGAAGTGAATTACTTAAGCATGACTCAATGCCCGGTCACATACAGCAGTGGATGCGACAGTTTACAAGTAAACAATTCGCAATCGCCAGGCATTTTTTTATCTTATTGCTTTATTATGAAATTGCTTAATGTAATCTTTCCTTGTTTACTATTTTTTCACGTCTTAGTAGTAGCATATATTGCACTTTTGTTATATTTTTATGTTTCTTCTTCGAGTTTTCCAGTCTTCGCCTGATTATTTTTGATCTTGGATAACTACTTGCCGACCGTGGGTGGGGTAAGAACGATGCTCAATATCTTCTGTAATCGGCATAAGGCGTTTAATATTTGCCATTTTAATGCGAGAAGCATAAAATCTAATTTCATGCTCTTCACTGTGTGCGAAACATGGCTACATAGTGCTATAAATTCTTTACTTGTGAATTTTCCCGGATATCAGCTGATCCGCAATGACCGCAAGAGCCGAATTGGTGGTGGTGTAGCGATTTATGTTAAGGATGTCTTTAAAGCAAAATGTTTGTCATACTCTAAGACCTCATCTTTAGAGTTTCTGTGTGTTGAAATCAATAGTGGGTATGAAAAATGTGTGTTAATCGCGGTATACTGTCCGCCCAATCTTTTCACTGTAGATAATTCCAAAGAATTTGAAGAAACTGTTTCGGATTTAAACAGGAAATATCGAAAGGTTCTCATAGGTGGAGATTTTAATGTAAACTTGTTACGAAATAATATTTCATCAAACAACTTACTACATCTCTCACGATCTCTAGACCTAAACATAATAAATGTACTACCGACTTATTTCCGGACTAGTAATCCATCTTTACTTGATATCTTTTTATCTACAAGTGACATTACCATTCTTTTTCAAAATAAAGTAAGCCCACCGAGTTTCTTAGACCACGATATTCTTTTTCTTAGCGTTGACCTAGCCATGAGACCTTTAGATACATGTAAAACATTATTTTATCGTGACTTTAAACGTATTAACGCGGCAGCTCTAGTTGAAGAGTGTATGACGTTAAGCTGGCAGCAGATATATCTTTCTGGTTCAGCTTATGTACAAGTAACTTTTTTCAATTCTTGTATATCCCATTTATATGATAAATATGCTTCCATACGTGAGCGAGCTATTAAGCCTATTGGGTGCCCGTGGTTTTCACCAGATATTCTGCCGTTGATTGCTGAGCGCGAGTATCTCTATCGTCAGTATAGGCATCGCAAAACTGTAGAAAGTCGTAACCACTACAAACTGGCAAGAAACAGGGTTACATCTAAGTTGCGTGCATTAAAAAGACGATATATGGGTTCTTTACTTGATACTAATCTTCCCGCAGGTAAACTATGGCGCAATCTGAGACAGATCGGGATATGTGGGAATCATGAGTTGAAAGCAGACTTTGATCCAGATAAGCAGAATCAATCGTTCGTTTTTGACTCTCCAGTAAGCTTGTTAAATACTCCTGATAATATGATGTGTAGTATATCTGAAGTATACGAAGGCTTTAGTTTCCGCTCTGTTAATGAGCTTGAAGTGCACTTGGCAATTAAAACTATTAAATCGGATGCTACTGGCTCTGATAATGTATCTCCTAGATTTTTAAAAATAATTTTACCTTATATTATGCCCTATATAGTTCACATTTTCAACACTTGTTTAACTACTTCAACTATCCTTGAGGCTTGGAAGAATGCTTTAGTAATCGCAATGCCTAAGAAGATATCTCCTGAGGTTCCTGAGGATTTTCGACCTATCAGTCTACTGTGCTATTTGTCAAAAGTCTTGGAGAAAATAATGTCTACACAGATGATCGCATATTTTGAAGATAAAGAACTCATTACTGATATGCAGTCTGGTTTCCGAGCGAATCGTAGCTGTGAAACGGCTTTACTAAAGGTAACTTCGGATATACGTGACTCGCTTGATAAGAATAATTTTTCTATTCTAGCATTACTTGATTTCTCCAAGGCATTTGACAGTATTCATCACACGCTTTTGCTTCGTAAGCTGTCTTCACAATTTAGATTCTCCTCTTCTGCAGTTTAATTTATATCAAGTTTTCTAACCAATCGCTCACAAGAAGTTAAAGTTAACAATATTATATCCAGCAAATTACCTGTCAAATTTGGAGTCCCTCAAGGATCGATATTGGGTCCTCTTCTATTTAGTTTGTTCATAAACGATCTAGCTAATCATATAAGAGTATCTAATATACACATGTATGCAGATGATGTCCAATTGTATGTGAACGGTCCATTAGAATCACTGCAAGAGTATGCATATAAACTCAATTCAGATTTAAGCAGAATTTGTGAGTGGTCAGTAGGACTCAAACTAAATCCGAGAAAATCTAATTGCATTTTCATATCCAGAGCTACAGTAGACACTTCTGAATTACCAGCGATAATATTGAATGACATCATTTTACCATACCAGCAAAAAGTTAAAAATTTAGGTGTTTATCTTAACTCCAAACTGAGTTGCTGTGATCATGTTGCAAATATTATTGATAGAGTTTATGGAGGACTCCGACAGCTTCGAATATCGGCTAATTTGCTATCTTTTGAGTTACGTATGAAACTTGTCAAGGCATTATTAGTTCCGCACTTTACCTATGGTAGCATTATATACTCTTCTTTGGATTGCGTATGTATGAATAGGCTGAATGTTGCTTTTAATGATTGCACCAAGTTTGTATTTGGCTTAAGGAGGTTTGACCATGTGTCTCCATATCGAGATTCTCTCCTGGGATGATCGATAGATTCTTACTTGATCCAAAGAGCATTAGCATTGCTACATAAAATAATATACTCAAAAGAGCCCTGTTACTTATACGAGAAGTTAAAATTCCTTAGCTCGCCTCGCCACAGAAAGATACTGTTGCCGCGCACTAACACTGCAATAGGGCGTCGTTGTTTCTTTGCCCACGTTGTCCGCTCATGGATTGATTTGCCTAGTGATATTCAGAGGGTAGGCACTACTGGGATATTCAGGAAGAAGCTTTTTCATTATGCTAAAATTCATTATTAATTTCGTTTTCTTTATGATATTATCTTTATTTTTTTTTATTCATATTACATTGTATTTCTGTTTATCTTTTTTTTTTACATCTTAACGCTATTATTTTTTTTTTATTTATATACTGAATTATTATTATTTCTTTTTGATTACTCATGGAGCCTAATTTTATTATCTTTTTATTTAGTACATATTGAAAAGGTTGTATTATCTGGTTGTACTATGTCCAGAAAATATACTATTATTATTATTATTATTCTGAAGAGAGCGGACGTATGAGATTGAGTTCCAAGGAATTTTGATAGAAATACCGATAGAAGCTTATCAAAAAGTGAATAAGTGCTTGCAACAGCACTGGTGTTGGAAGGAATAGTTTGTGTTGGCTATTAACAAGAAAAACTATAAAAAAATTTAGAAAAATTGTGAAAGTTTAATAAATTTTGTGACATTTAGACAGTTAAATTTAAATTAATTTTGGTCGTTGCGATGGCAACGTCAAAAATGTGAAAAAATTTTAGTTTGGAGAGTAAGTTTTATTGTGGAGTGAAAAAGTTTATTAATATAAAAAACTAACAAAATTTTTAATTAAAATAAAATAAAAACATTCACTGCCGCACTCAATATGAGTACGGGCAGCAATAGTGACCCTGGGGGGAGTGATGACCCCACCAAACTAAATGGTAGGGGGAAGAAGAACTCAATTAATGCTTCTTCTTCTTCAAAGAAATTATTGAAAGAGCCCACCGAAAAGCCATTAAGGGCCCTAATCAAGAGGCCACTACACAGGAGGTTCAGCCAACTTCCTTGGAGAAGACTGAAACCAGGACAGCAAATGCTAACCCAGAAGTGCCTGGAACGTCAGCTGCTACAATGGTTATTACCTTAGCAGCAACTGTAACACGAGGACAACTGCCGAAATTATCGGAAGTAATCGCAAAGGCTTCGGCTTCTGCACCAAAGCCCAGCGGGATCATTATGAGGCCACCACTGTCTTCAGCGAAGCCAACTGGCCAGAGCAAGAATCCAGTAGCACCAACAGGACCAGCAGTAGTACCACGATCCCCAGCAGTAGTTGCAGGGATCTCGTTTGCGCAGGTAAGTGGCAGTGCCAATAAGGCTTCCACAATTGAAATTATAGGTAAAGGCATCACTCCTCGTCCAGCCCCACTGGACGCGGGTAAGCCTCGACCCAAGACCAGTGCGGGCCTCCAGAGCTTCTTCGATGGGAGATGGCAGGATGAGAGCTACAGTATGCAGCTCGAGCACATCAGAGGATGTCCTCAGAGCGCATACCTGAAGGCAATCTTCCGCGTCATCTCCTGTGAGCAGCTATTCTCCATGGGGATAATAGCTGGGGAAATGGTTGAGGTGTATACCACAACCCTCGAAAGCGCCAACAAGTTTATGCTTGAGGGCATCGAGGTTGAGGGTAGACACCTTGTGCCGTTCCCACTGAGGGAAAAGCCCACGAAGGTCGTGTTTTCGCGGGTCCCTATGCGAGCCCAACATGAAAACCTCTCGAATTTCCTTGGGAGATTCGGGAAGGTTCATGGAAAGGTTCGCGCTATTCCCATTAAAATTGGGGACGAGGGTCTCGGGCGGGGTATCTTCGGTACTAGCCGGGAAGCGTCCATCACTTTAAATAAGGGGTGTACGCTTCCGTCAGGCTTTTACCTGAGCATATCCGGCTCGAGATACTGGATAGACGTTGGCACCGAAGCGAAATGCCATGCTTGCCATTTGGTAGGGCATTTTATTGCTGACTGCCCCAAGAGAAGTGGGAAGAAGGCTAATGGGAGGGCTCTTTCGAAGGAAACCACTGCTACAGTAATGGCTCCGGAGAAGGAGTCTTCGCCCGGCACTCAACCTGCTATTTTGGAGCAGCCAGTGGTTAAGGTGCCTGAAGTTTTCTCAGAGGCAAAAGAAATTATGGCTATAAACGGCGCCACGTCGGCACGTGAAAACACGGCTACTTCTGACGAGGAGTCGAATAGCCAAGTAGTGAAAAAAAAGAGGACGAGAAGGAAGAAAGTTGACCGGGTGATGCTGCCTCCTCAAGAGCCAGCAAATCCAGTTGCATCAACACGGCCCCACTCGGAGGAGGACTACAGTGGAGCTCGCGGTTCGAAGGTTGTAGTAAGGGACGCGGTAGTGTCTCACGAGCAGCTTTCGGACTGCGACATGACCGGCTTGGATGACACTGGTCTTTCGAGAATCGGTGGCTACGAGTCGTGTGATAGCATCATTTCGACTGGTAGCCAATTTGAAGTCTCGAAAGGGATGGAGACCCTTCCTAGGAAGAAATTCTTACCCAGCTCCAGTACAAGAAGAATTCAGATAAAATCTGGAGTATTCTTGTAAAGGAGCTGGAGAGGCCAGAGTTGTTACTTCCTCAGCTTCAACTCCTACAACAGGAGTCCAGGAAGAGGAGGAAGTACAACGATGTAGCGCGGTTAGAACGACTTCATAGGAAGGTGGTGGAGTTGATGCAGGAGCATCGCTTGGTCGACTCTCCTCGTCCGTAGACGTCGTACCATCATCGTTTGAGCTTTGCATCTCTTTGAATGTGCAAGATAGCTTCTATCAACACCGGGGGTTTAAGTGCACATACAAGGTTACACAGCACTATCGAACATGTCAAAATGTTCGATATAGACATCGCGCTTCTACAGGAGACGAACTTTACACAAGACACATATACACAACTTGAGCATTTTGCTTATTTACACACTGGCTATACAATGTTTGCCACACCTGCGCCTCGCCGAGGCTCACGGGTGGCAATCATTGTATCCAACAAATTTACACTATCGTCTCCTGTCTATACAGATATCTTCCCAGGCTTCGCTTCTTCCTTGGACTTTGTCATTCAAGACAAAAATATCAAGGTAGTAAACGTGTACCTTCCTCATGACCAGGAAATTACAAGACAAGTTCTTGATAGTGTTCAGTCGTGTCTGGTGAATTTTAGCGGTGAAACTGTCCCCGGAGGTGATTTCAACTGCACTCTGAATCCCGCAATGGATCGGCACTCTGGAGTTGAGCTCAACTCTGTCAATGCTACTCGATTGAGGAATTTTGTCGGTGTTTTCAGACTCGTGGATATCTATCGTTGGATGCATCCTACGACTAGATCATACACGAGGGTCTCGCGAAATATCCATGGAAGTCTCGCAGGCTCCAGAATTGATAGACTTTACGTCTCACCTGGAATACTAGAACATTTCGTTGGTGTCACTCATGAAGTGTGTTCGATTAGTGATCATCTTCTGGTAGTGGCGACCAGCACTCTAGTTGAAAGACGAACTGCATACTGGATATTCAACAACTATTTGTTGAATTCCGATCAGTTCATCAATGAGCTCATTGATTTCTGGCACGATTGGCAAGAGAGGAAAGCTGACTTTCCTTTTCTTAGTCAATGGTGGGATGTTGGAAGGCTCCAGATTCGGTCTTTTATCGAGACGAGTTTCAATCGAAGTGGTTATCAAGCTTCTAGCTTGTCGGCCGAGGTCTCTCGCGTGGCAGCTCTTCTCCCAACTCAGCCGGGGTTGATTTTTTATTTCAATGGAATAAAGGAACGCTTGGCGACACAGACTTACAAGCACAGCTTGGAGTTTGTGCTGCGCGGCCAATCGCGCTGGCTGAGAGAAGGCGATTCTCCAACTGAGTACTTCTTTCAGGCGACTAGACGTCGTACTGCTTCTTGTGAGGTCGAATCGATAATTGATGAATCTGGACAAGTCCTCAACGGACAACAGCTATCAGAATATATTCGAGACTACTACAGTAGTCTCTACTCTGAATCGACGTCGACAACATCCTCCACCACTCATGAATTCCTTGAGAATATTCCCACTTTCTCTGAAGACAGTAAGGAGCTCCTGGATACAGTAATCACATTGGAGGATTAGATTGCTGCGACAAAGGATCTAAGGCGACACACTTCACCCGGTTATGATGGCTTGACTCCAGAATTCTTCATACGTTTCAGGAATTTATTAATTCCTGACCTTTTGGAAGTCTTCAATTCGGCGGTTGAGATGCATTCAGACTTTCCTTCTAGTTGAAGGAGATCTGTTATGCGCTTGATTCCAAAGAAGGGAGATTTGCAGAGGATGGGGAAATGGAGTCCAGTAACCGTATGCAATGTAGACTACAAAATCGTCTCCAAAGCATTAGGGGCGATACTCCGCTCAGTGATTGCTTCGGTAATACACCCGGAACAGTCCTATAGTGTACCTGGTCGTAGTATCTACGACAACATCGCGGTAGCCAAGCATTTGTTTGCCTACCATGAACAGACAGGTGCACAAATGGCCATGATTTCACTTGACTTTTGACTGCTCTCGAGGCATTCGGGTTTCCGCCCAGGTGGCTCGATATCGTCGGGAAACTGTATAGAGATTCAGTGATTTTGATTAAGCATCAAGGACAAGTTCTGGCTCCTATCTCGTTTCATCGAGGTATCAGACAGGGCTGTCCATTGTCAGGTATGCTTTATGATCTTTCGTTGGAGCCGCTACTGGTGAATCTTCGTCGAATGCTCGGACGGTATGCGGTTCATCTGCCATATACCAATGTGAGGCCTCTTATGCTGGCGTATGCGGATGATCTGTCTATTTTCGTGACAAGAGATCAAGCTTTTCCGGTCGCTCGTGCTGTTTTCGAACAGTTCGAACGTATAGCGGGCGCTAAGATCAACCTTAGTAAGAGTCAAGGCTTGTGGTGTGGAAGGTGGAGAGATCGTACAGATACTCCACTGAACATCCAATGGACTAATACTTGCCTGAAGTATTTAGGTGTGTATATCGGACGCGAGAGTAAATCAAATAATAGCCGCATCGCTCTTGAGAAACTCTCTAGAGCTGTAAACTCATGGCGTAGTCGACTGTTTCCATTATCCTTAATGGGTAGCTCAGTCGTGATAAACTATTTGATTACCTCGTCCATCGTTCATCTGCTAAAGTCTGAGACGTTTAATGAAGGCTTCGTAGGTCTTCTTCAAGCAAAAGCGATAGACGCCTTTTGGTGCGGAAGATGATGGGTTGCTGAAAGCACGCTCTGTCTGCCAGTCAAGATAGGTGGATTAAGTCTCACTAACTTGTTTGTGAAATCAAGGTGTCTCCAAGTGCTGGCATTCCAAAGAGTGTTTTGCCAGAGAGACAGCTTGATTTCACAACTGTGGGTGAATGTACTGGGAGGGATCGGCATAGGGGAGTATTACTACCTACTTACTTACTACCTACTTACTTCCAAGACATGAGGCCTGACCAAAGTCAAACTTAAAGTCGAACTATAGATAAAAAGTATCTCTTAAAACAAATTTCCAAAGTCTTTAAACTTTCTCAAAAACTTTATTAAAACTTTCAAAAACATTACTTTACTCGAAAACTTTAAAAACTTTATCAATACAAACAGCGGTTAGTCTGCATGTAACTTCTACTAGATATGAAGCTTGAGGTCAATCATTTAGCAAAATGCTACAACAAGTCTCAGTCCCCAGCGAAAGTCACAATTAGGCCACCGAAGTCTAACTGAAGTGGCCCCACGTTGGGCGCCTTTCTCTTATGGAACTATTTAGAGTGAATGAGGCTGGACGTGATGTCCTAACTGTCAGCATGAGCTGACAGCTCACTCCGTGAGCAGCGATATCACAGGGCGGCACGCTAGCACCAGGACTACTGCGGGAGAGTTATAAGGGGGGGGGGGGGTTGTATCCAAAAACCTGCCGCCGGTCACGACCTATAGTCAAAAGAAAACTCGTGCCTGCGTAAACGATGAGCACCACATCCAGACTTGAAGGGGCCCTTACACCACGCCGAAGGCGCAGATGTTCGGCCCTCGTCCACTCGCCCCAGACACCCAACGACACTGAGGGCAGAAAAAGTTTTCAGTGCCCCATCCGATCTGAAATCGAATCGAAAAACGCGGGGATGTGAGCCTAGTCGACCCCCATCAATGATAGAGGACTCCGGGAGAGTGAAACAGGGTAAACGAAAGAATTACTGCATCGCTACGTTATAAAGACCCATATTTATTCAATGTGCACCCCACGACATCCAGTAGTGGGGAGTCAAAAACTTATATCTAAAGACTGTCGACTGAATTCAAATATCCGGGTACAATCCACCGGATTTAGTCATTACCCTTGCTAAATCGGAAACTATCTATATATGTTATGCTATAACTATATATTAACCGTATATTATATAAATACACTCCTCACTGTAATCGGGAGGGAAAGACTGAGAGTCTTAACTAGGTGGAGAAGTTTAATAAAATGTGGTTGTAGATTTAATGAACTATATCTCTAGGCCTTGAAAATTTAATTTAATTTAGGAAACAAACTAGTATATTTACAACGATATGTATGCTATCCGCAACTCTAAGTTAACCTAACCTAAGAAAAAAAATTAAAATGTTGAGTGAGAAGATGCATGCACAAGTGTTTCGCAAAATATTTTGTTTTTTGCCAGCTCTAGTCACAAGTATAAATATTCAATATAGTTGGTTTTGGTTAACGAAAATGAATTTCATATATTCCCCCGAACACAGTTCACTCGAAAGGTATTTACTCTAATAGCATAATTAAGTTAACTATACTGACCGCGCCTTCAAGATAAGAGTATAAACAAGAAAAATTGCTATCAAATTATTGGATATTTATACTATTAATGAGAATAAGTCTACTAACCCTACCCTGGTCATTTTATTATATATAAATGTTAAAATTTTGAAAAAATTATTAAATACAAGTTCTGTTGGTGCTGGGGAATCCATCGCCGCGGCACCTCTGTGATGTTCCACTGCTACTGTCATTTTATTTTGAAGGGATTTAGTCTTACCTCTATTATATCTTGAAGAACCTGATCCGAATTGTGGAATGCCACTAACACATATTTCTGAATGCAATTCAAGCGCTACCATGTTATACAAAAACTGAATCAATGACTCTAATTGGTGGGCCGTCCGTCTCTCAGAAGGATAACGTTACAGTTTGGTGCTCTGCTGAAGCCAAGGTTATAACCAAGGCATCATAATCATCGTTGGGATGAAATCTGTGGCTGCCAAGGGCCGGCCATATATTGCCTTATACTCCTTTTCCTTTTTCCTCTGTTGTTGGTTCCTTTTGGTTTTTCCTTTTTTCGGTTTGTTTCCTTTTTTGTTGTTTTCGTATTTACCTGGTTATTTATTTATAATGTTTGAGTTAGAATGTTAGGTTTATAATGTTTGGAGCTCGTAATTGCGCCGAAGTTAGGTGGGTTTCCTCCCGGTACTGATGTACGGGGAGGGCTTGTCTGTCTGATGGTTTAGAGAACGAAAGATGTGTCTGGAACGCTCTGCGTGGAGCGTGTTTATCGGTGGCAAAGGAAAAAGGTATTTAATAAGATAGATTTACGCTAGATAGACACCTTACCTTGTTATGAAACTATGTCAGAGTGATTGGCTTGGACGTGAAGCCCAGACTGCCAGCATGAGCTGACAGATCACGCGGTGGACAGCATTGACTGCAGGGCGGCCCGCAAGCTCACCTCGACTATTGGCGGTGAGTGTGGGGAGGTTCCACGAAAACCTGCCGCTGTTCCACCAGTCATATACAAAACGAAATTTCGTGCCTTCAGGCAAAAACCAAAAGAAGCACAAACTTGGTCCTGGAGGGACCATTAAACCACTTACCCTTACCTTACTCTTAGCGCAGATGCTCTGCCTTCCGCTGCATTGCCCCATATCCACCCAACGACACTAACGGCAGCAGTCATATTGTACAGTGTCCCTTGTTGACCTGGAAAGAGAGAAGAAGTAGCGAACCTAGTCAACCTTCATGGTAAGAGGGCTCCAGGATAGTGAGAGTAGAAAATCAGTAAGAGCTTCAAAGCATTACCAGGTTATAATAATCATTTTCAATCCTGTCGTGTCCCATATTAAAAAAACAACACCGACTTTACTTTTACGTATGATTTTATTCAATAAAACTAAGCTAACTCAAAATTGTTACTGCGACTATCGCGATTGAAACCTAACACCGAACCGCTATCTTCAATAAACTCCAACTTCTAACTGAACAAACCGATCTACCCAACCGACCGTGTTCAACCTCCATTCAACTAGGCGGAAGCGACTTTGACCCAGTGACGAGCGCAATACCTTGTAATTATAATTACAAAGTATTACGTTAATCACTGCCGACAGCTTGAGCCCCCAATACTGAATGTAAACAAACAGTGAGCCCCGCGAAAAAGTACTACGATAAGTCGTCTAGAGATCAACTTTTTCATGTGGGAGATAAGGTTCTGGTTAGGGACTTAGCTAGGGTGGCGAAATTGTCAGCTATTTTAAGGGACCCTACGAAGTCATATACATACACAACCCTGAAAACCTAACAATACTCCAAGGGCGGAAGTTGAACCGAATTCATGTTAATAGGCTGAAGAAGTTTGAACAATGATTGATTCACAGTTCGGACGTGAAGTTACATAGATACTGATGTTTTTGAATTTCCCAATGACCAATTTCACGCGTAAAATTCTTTGAAAACTGTTCAGACCTTACATTTTCCTGCCAAGTCGAGGTACTAATCATTTTTGCATTTCAGAAAAAATATTAAAAGCAGAAGAAGGACGCAGAAACCGCGAACCGAGGAAGAGGCTTACTGGAAAGAAAGAAAGAAGGAAGGAAAGATAAATTTTCATGTCTGTGGAAAGGGTAAGATAAATAGGTAAAAAAAACGAAGAATTAAAAAAAATTAAGAAGAAGATAATAAAGAGTATATGTTAAAAGGATGAACAAAAATTTAAATAAATAAATAAAAGAGAAGCAAGTTTTTGTAAATCTACTATAAGTACAGGAAGGTTGCCCGTTTAAGATAGGTTAGTTAGGTATACGGAAGTACAACAGAATGGAGGCGATCGCGATAGTGTTGGTAGTCCTGGTAGTAGGATCGGCGATAGGCGTAGAACAGAGCGGCTATAGTATGAAGGAGATAGCAGAGTCTGGAGTTCGTTTCGAATACCTGGGAAAGAGACACTTCTACAATCGGCATTGGACTATCCTGTCTACGTTGCAGATGCCAGATGTATCATATGATTTGAAGTTCGCCGTCAATTTCAGCAGCCTGGTGGCAGGTCTTTGTACCGAAATTATACATACTGGAGTAAAAGCAATATGTACGGTAGCAGTAAGGGAAATTGACGGTTGGGTCAGTCAAATTAAACAGCAGGAAGAGGAATTATTTCATCACACCCATGTTGGAGCTTCCTCAAGAAGAAAACGATCCTTTTTCGATGGAACAGGTGCTGTATCGAAAACACTTTTTGGAACGATGGATCATGAGGATTCCAGAAAAATCTACGCTGCACTCGATGATCTCAATGAGAAAGAGAATCGTACTTTCAGCCTTCTAGAAGACCAGATTACCCTTGTGAAGTCAACGTTCGACCTGTTTAACTCATCACGGGTAAGGGAGAGTCGGAGCGCGAGCAAATATGGACCCGGATCTCTGGGCTTATCACCGCGCAAAGAACCACTGATGGAGAGCTAGCAGTATTGCAGCGCAGAGATGAATTAAATGAGGTTCTGACACTACTGACCCTCCAGATACCTCCTACCATTTCGAGCATTATGGTTTCGCTGAGCGTCGGGAAGTTACACCCTCTAATAGTCCAGGCTCGGGAATTGACTGAGATTATGAGGAATGCCACGAAAGAACTGGACTTAAACGAGGAGTTTCAAGATTTTCAGCTATTAGTTCAGATTGCTAAAGTGAAGGCCATATTGAATAACCAACGACTCCTGGTTAGAGTAGACATTCCCCAACCCCAGAGAACTTCATTCGACACCCACAAGATATACACCATCCCCGCAGCAGTAGATGAAGCTGGCTGCCATATGTTTGACCTAGACGCGGAATTTATTTCAACCAACAAACACGAGAGGCAATACGTCTAACTAGATGACCACCAGTACCAGAGTTGTCAGCAGCTGATCACCATTACGGCTCATACCCATTTACTGTGCCCACAGTTGAGCCCAATAATTACGGCCATTGGCGATAATTGCGTGTTAAACCTGTTTCGCAGTTTCAATGTCAAGACTAGGGCTTGTAAGGAAAAATGGAACTCTCTAACGCGAATGATGACCAGAAATCACTGGCTGTTTGTGATGTCCGAAAAAACAAAGCTGGAGGTCAACTACCGCAATTCAACGGTCAAAATAGGAGAGCTCTCATCGATAGGAGTATTGGACATTAAGGAACGCTGTCATCTGCAGATTGGAGATCTACTTATAACCTCCGAACACGACGCTCATCGAAATGTAACTCTCTTTCAGCCCGCGCCTTCAGAACTACCTAAATGGGAAAACATAGTGACACCAACAGGTCCAAGGAATCCCGAACATCCAAAGGGACAAACAGGAGAACTAAAACTTCTAGCGGCAGGTAATTTCAATCAAGCCTGGAAAGATCATGCTGGGAAGATAGCCAAGGTTCAGAGCGCCATCAAGGCTGAAGAAGTTCACAGGCAGCAGAATCATCCGCACCAGATCTATTTAGCAGCCAGGTCTTTGACCGGGCTGATAAGCATCGTCAGCTTGACTCTAGTAGCAGTAATGATGTTCCATGTAAGACGCTGGAAACGTCAGCAAGGACGAGTAAGTACTGGCAGAGTATCGATACTACCTACTATCCAGACATCCATTAAATATCCCAGACCAACCTCAACAGAGCCGAACAAAGAAGGGACTGACAGTATAGAGTTAGTCATGCCAACAGCAGCAAACTTGCCAACTGGAATCTTGCCGACCGTCGTAGGAAAATATCTCGTCCGGTTAGAGTAGCTATAATGTATTTTAATCCACTTGATTTAATTGGCACGGGCAACCGATAGATAAGGAGAAGAGGGTATTATAGCTATTAAGAATATTTTCAAAATTAATTCATTTTGATAAAATTGTAATGGAAACTTCATGTATATATGTACCATGATATAGTAGTAACTATGTTAAGAATATAATGCTTCTGTTTATGCAGTTAGGTATGCAGTATGATTAGGTAAAATTATGTAAAAAAAAAACAACACCGACTTTACTTTTACGTATGATTTTATTCAATAAAACTAAGCTAACTCACAAATTGTTACTGCGACTATGGCGATTGAAACCTAACACCGAACCGCTATCTTCAATAATCTCCAACTTCTAACTGAACAAACCGATCTACCCAACCGACCGTGTTCACCTCCATTCAACTCTGCGGAAGAGACTTTGACCCAGTGACGAGCGCAATACCTTGCAATCAAAGTTACAAAGTATTACGTTAATCACTGCCGACACCTGGAGCCCCCAATACTGCATGTAAACAAACAGTAAGCCCAGCTGCGAAGTGAATTACTTAAGCATGACTCAATGCCCGGTCACATACAGCAGTGGATGCGACAGTTTACAAGTAAACAATTCGCAATCGCCAGGCATTTTACTGTGCGAAGTAAAATGCTTAGTTATTGCAAATCGTTTAATTATTTGTACACTTGCAGCTAGCTCGAGTCGTGATGTCTCAATTCCACCAATTGAATATTGGATCACGACATTCCTCCCCTTGAGAAAAACTGATTCCCAAGAGGAATCAGATCGGGGTGCTCAGTTAGGTTACAATACCTAACTTAACTAATTTACACAAAAGCTAAGGTACAATATTCACTATCATTTTTTTTCATTGTCTTAACCAAAAATGTTTTTTTCATTTACATTCCTTTTAATTACTTTATAGTATCTGTTTCTTTTCTTTACAATATTTGCTATCTAGATTTTCTTATTTTCCCTTTCTTACGTTGTTCCACTTTTCGTCATTTCTCATATAATTTATCTTTTTTTCTTCTCATATTTAATATTTCTATTTGCATATCATCTTTAATTTTTTTTTAAATTCTTTTTTATACTTTATTTTTCTTAGGTTTTTCCTTTTACAATTGTCTTAACCAATATCTTTTTACTACTACCTTTTAACTACTTCATAATATACCCATTTCATTTAACTTTTGCTTTTGCATTCTCAATCATTGGCAAATTTTGATATACTTGACTTATCCAATAAATTTAACACTTATTTCTTTCCAAACAATTTTCTTTTCTACTTATTCATTTCTTTGCTTTACAAATGTTACTTTAACATCTTTTTTTAATTTCCTTATTTCGCTGTTTTGATTTGTTCCATCGCTTCTTTCTGATTACATTGTTTTATTTTCACTAATAATTTTTAGGTCATCTGCTGCTTAACAAAATTTTCCCTCTTTACAATATATTTCCTATTCGATTCCTATTATATTCTAAAATCGATTGACGTTTTAATACTCTATTTTTACAACGACAAGTAATACACATTATAACCCTAATACTTCTGTGATTGCTCCAAGCTGCTTCTTGATGAGTGCGGTCCGTTGCATTCAGTCTTGACTTAGGGTACTAAAAGCTAGACCATATCCATGGGATAAACTAAGTCCTCTTTTTCTTTGTGGGGCTGCTCTCTACGGGATTATTAAAATGTATTTCCAATAGCGGGATTTTGGGTAGAACGGATCATCAATTTACGCTTGAGTTTTTTGCTTATACCCATGCTCATTGTTTCCTTTAGCCGTGCTGGACGCTCCTCCTTTCCTATGCTCATTCTTATTGACCTCTGAATCTCTAACTAGTTAGATATTTTTTGTACTATTTCTAAATGTACGATGGAGTTCTCTCGATTATATCAAGAGTGCACCCGTACATAGAAGGAATAGACTTGCTCTCTCTATATGAATCTGCTAATGTCTTTTCTACAACTGCATAGCAATCTGCATGTTTCCCAAATCTTTTGATTTATTCAGTTATATGTTTAGAATTTGATGCCATATATAACTTTACTTTGATCTTGACTTATGTGAGTATAGTAAAATCTTGCCGTTACTTTTGACCCCTTTTATTCAACTAGATGGTCTTGGGTACTTAACTTCTATGAATCCCTCCGATCTCTCAATGTCGGTGTAACAGAGCAATGATGAGCATTCCATTCTTTTCTCGCAGTAATTATAGTCAGA
This sequence comes from Dioctria linearis, assembly GCA_963930735.1. Classification (NCBI taxonomy): domain Eukaryota; kingdom Metazoa; phylum Arthropoda; class Insecta; order Diptera; family Asilidae; genus Dioctria; species Dioctria linearis. Next base: position 148,117,713 of record OZ005740.1, on the reverse strand, counting down.
TCTAAGTTTTGATTCCTCCCGAAGTTCTTTTGCTTTTAAACTTCATCTTTAAATCAATAAGAAGGTCGTCGACGGTGAAAGATTCACTTTTCTCAAGTGCTCATCAATATTTTCCCACCCACACTATTGGTCTGATGCTTGCTCCACGTAGTCTATCCAGGGCTAAATTGATGTCATGATGCGACTGCAACTTCTGTTTCCGTTACGTTGAGGTTATTTTATACTGTTTATATAAATTTCTCAATCTTATCTAGTTCTCGGTCTTTCCATTATTCTATAGTTTTAAGCCTTAAACACTTACTACATATTTATTTCTTATATTTACGCTTTCATACATATATTCTTCTAACGTAATCTTGCTTATAACCTTGCCAATGATTTACAAACTGTTTCCTTCTACCTTTTTTTTGTCAAATAATATTTCGCCTCTTTTGTTTAACTTTCCTTCTTTTTAATCTCTTATTTCTTTTTTTCTCAATCTTATCTTTTTTTAAATCTGGTATTCCTTTTTTTTCTTTCAATTTTCTGTTCCATTTAAACCTCTTATTTCTCTTTTTTTTAATTCTCGTAATTAAATAACTCTTTTTTTTCAAGTTTCTCTTGTTTTTAAATCTCACTATGTCTTCTTTCTAAAAGCATTTGCTTACCTCCTTACCTTTTAATTTATAAATTAATCTTAAAATGGATCCACTGCGTTACTTATATCTCCTTCGATATTCCTCCTGGCCACAGACTACCAAACTCCGGGGGAGTTTGGTGGAAAAAATCTTTGGCTAAGTCTCCCTATTCCTGGGTCATAACCATTACTTACCTTATACCATCCGGCAAAACTTGGCGTAATATTTCCCTTTCCGTCCTATTTCGGGCTGGTGTTACCGTTTCTATGTGACGAATATATTTTGGTAGCTTCAACTTAAGTAGTTAAACTATAACAGATCTGGACCACTTTTTTAAGCCTCCAGGATTTCGCCACAGATGGCGCCACCGTCGCTAGGTGGTTTGAGTCCGTGCTAAATGTAGGTTTGCGTCCTGGTTGAATTGGTTTGTGTCTTGGATACACCATTGCGCCTTGGATGCACCATTGTGTCTTAGGTGCACCGTTAAGTCTCGACTAGCGGGATTAATCGGTACTACCGGGATGTATCATTTGATCTTGACTGCACCCTAGCGGCATTAGCCGGTACTACCAGCATGCTCCCGTACTACGGTTTTCTTAAATAGATATGTGTTGCGCCGAAATGTGGGCTTTTGGTTTCATTGAGTCTCGACTGCGCCCTAGCGGGATTATTCGGTACTACCGGGATGTATCATTTGGTCTTGACTGCACCCTAGCGGCATTAGCCGGTACTACCAGCATGCTCCGGTACTACGGTTTTCTTGGATAGATATGTGGTGCGCCTAAATGTAGGCTTTTGGTTTTGAACTAATATTGGTAATAATTAAAGTTGACGCTAGGAAATTTTTGTTCATACCAATGGATTCTAGATGGTTGGGGTGGTGTAATAGGGGGGACGAAATTTTCATCAGAAATCCTCTACGGGCTCTGGTTTTCGAGATATTAGCGATTTTACCTTTTCAGATATAGTTAATATTATTAATAATTCAAGCTACCTAGGATAGTTTTGTTCATGCCAATATATTCTAGAAGGTGTTAGAGGGCGGGGGTTAGAGGGGGAACGAAATTTTCATCAGAAATCCTCTACGGGCTATAGTTTTCGAGATATTAGCGATTTTACCTTTTTAGATATAGTTAATATTAGTAATAATTCAAGTTTTTTTTTGCTCATGGGGGTGCTGCGTCTAAATGTAGGCTTTGTTCAGCATCATTCGAATTTCACAACATGACATCACCATGAACAGATTCTAGAAGATGTCAGTGAGCCGATACTAGCAGCATGCTCCGGTACTACGGCTTTGGATGTGTGGTACGATTCTCTTGGAAGTTTTTTGCTTCACTTTTGGCCCACACGTGGCAACATGCTACGGCTTTCGGAATTTTTTTGCTTCACTTTTGCCCACACGTGGCAGCATGCTACGGTTTTGGGAAGTTTTTTGCTTCACTTTTTTGGATGTGTGGTGCGCCTAAATGTAGGCTTTTGGACATCACCTTTGCTTGATGTTTTCTCAGCAAATTAGTATTATTGGGTTTAGGGGGTGCGTGTATTGAAAAGTCACAGTTGCTCTTTCGAATGCAAACACCATTTATTGAGAAAGGTTCCCTAGCGGCATTAGCCGGTACTTCATATGTTGTTCACCTCGAGGGAAAGTAAGATTCCCTAGCGGCATTAGCAGGTACTACCACCATGCCTTGGATTTGCTGTTTTCTTTTATTAGCGGGGAGGCTGTAGATATCAGAATGACGTCATCTTGGTTTTGCTGTTTTCAAGTGGTGTCCCTAAATAAGTTTTCTTAGCGGGGAAGTTGTAGATATCAACGTCATTCGAATTTCACAACATGATATCACCTTGGCTTGATGTTTTCTTAGCAAATTATTATTATTAGGTCTTGGGGCTGCATGCATTGAAAAGTCACAGTTGCTCTTTCGAGTGCAAACACCATTTCTTGAGCATGGTCCCCTGGTCGCATTAGCCGGTACTACTCCATCATAGGGAAATAGCATAGGATTTTGATTTTGTTTCTGAAGCTCGCTTATTTTTCATTTCGAATCTTGGGGATATGAGGCCACTCTGGGGATACGAGACCACTTTTAGGGCTCTCCAGCATAGGGAAATAGCATAGGATTTTGATTTTGTTTCTGAAGTTCGCTTATTTTTCATCTTGAATCTTGGGGATACGAGACCACTTTGGGGATACGAGACCACCTTTAGCGCTCTCCAGCATAGGGAAATAGCATAGGATTTTGATTTTGTTTCTGAAGCTCGCTTATTTTTCATCTAGAATCTTGGGGATACGAGACCATTTTGGGGATACGAGACCACCTTTAGCGCTCTCCAGCATAGGGAAATAGCATAGGATTTTGATTTTGTTTCTGAAGCTCGCTTATTTTTCATCTAGAATCTTGGGGATACGAGACCACTTTGGGGATACGAGACCACTTTTAGCGCTCTCCAGCATAGGGAAATAGCATAGGATTTTGATTTTGTTTCTGAAGTTCGCTTATTTTTCATCTCGAATGGTCCCCTGGTGGCATTTGCTGGTACTACCAATTTTTGTTCATCTCGGGCTTGGGGATACGAGATCACTTACTGCACTCACCAGCATAGGAAAATAGCATAGAATTTCGATATTTCTTGAGTAAGGTTACCTAGCCGCATTAGCCGGAACTAATAGCATGCCTTGGTTTTGCTGTTTTTTTTATTAGCGGGGAAGTGCTAGATATCAGCATGGCGTCATCCTGGTTTTTATTGAAAAGTCACAGTTGCTTTTTCGAGTCCAAACACCATTTCTTGAGCAAGGTCCCCTGGTGGTATTTGCTGGTACTACCTATGTTGTTCATCTCGGGTTCGGGATAAGATATCACTTACAGCACTCACCAGCATAGGGAAATAGCATAGGATTTCGATATGCCTCTAGTAAGGTTACCTAGCGGCATTAGCCGGAACTACTAGCATGCCTTGGTTTTGCTGTTTTCTTTTATTAGCCGGGAAGTGCTAGATATCAGCATGGCGTCATCTTGGTTTTGGGGAAATAGCATAGAATTTCGATATTTCTTGAGTAAGGTTACCTAGCGGCATTAGCCGGAACTAATAGCATGCCTCGGTTTTGCTGTTTTCTTTTATTAGCAGAGAAGTTTTTCGAGTCCAAACACCATTTCTTGAGCAAGGTCCCCTGGTAGCATTTGCTGGTACTATCTATGTTGTACATCTCGGGTTCGGGGATACGATATCACTTACAGCACTCACCAGCAAAGGAAATAGCATAGGATTTTGATATTTCTCGAGTAAGGTTACCTAGCGGCATTAGCCGGAACTACTAGCATGCCTTGGTGAAAAGGTTTAGGTTTTATGAAAAATTATTTACTAATTCCTGGCGAAAAAAGCTGGAAAAGTCCATCTATAAAATCTTGCAAATATTTCTATTAAATTAATTCACCTCAATGTTTTTAAATGTACTTTACTAGCAAAAAATTAAAGCTGTTATCAGAGCTGTTTTAAATCTGTTAATCTGTTATCAGAGCTGTTTTGAAAGCTGTTAAGCTGTTATCAGAGCTGTTTAAAAGCTGTTAAGCTGTTATCAGAGCTGTTTTAAAAGCTGTTAAGCTGTTATCAGAGCTGTTTGAAAAGCTATTAAGCTGTTATCAGGGCTGTTTGAAAAGCTGTTAAGCTGTTATCAGAGCTGTTCTAAAAGCTGTTAAGCTGTTATCAGAGCTGTTTGAAAGCTGTTAAGCTGTTATCAGAGCTATTTTAAAAGCTGTTAAGCTGTTATCAGAACTGTTTGAAAAGCTGTTAAGCTGTTATCAGAGCTGTTATCAGAGCTGTTTGAAAAGCTGTTAAGCTGTTATCAGTTGAATAAAAAGAAGGCCATATATAAAATATCATTTATTAAAAATTAAAAAGTATTAACATATAACTCTCAGTGTATCATTCTATTTCACATCTTATAATCCTATGGGACCGAGCTGTAATCTCGATGTTAGATGTAATCAAAATTTCCTCTGTCTGTCGTTGAAATCAACATCTGCCTACAGCGCAAGTTTCCATGATCCTTTATGAGCTCTCCAAGTAAACAAAATGAGAATTTCTAGTGCTAAGTTATATCGAACTTCTTAAGGCATGCTTCGCATTTACTTTGTGTTTGATAGAATTTATATAGCCTCACAACTTCTTTTAGGCATCTAGCAACACCACAACATTCACATGTATCTGCTCCATCCGTTGAATCATCACTTGACCAAGGGCAGCTTATATAGTGCTCACCAAATTTTGAGTCAACTTTTTCAATATTTTCATATAATTTTAAAAAGTTATAGCATTCTTGGATTTGTTTCTTATGCTCATCGAGTAAGATGTTAATATATTCTCTTAAAAACTCCTCAATATCCATCGTAACAGTCCAACATTCGGGAGGATACTAACCAATAACCAAATTCTCATGCAATTTCTTTTCCCCTTTTAGATTATTATTATTATTAGATTTTGTATAGATCAAACTGCCACCAAATTTTTTATAGCCTTTCATTTTGCTGCTATCTATTTTCATATATTATAGAATGTGATTTCACCTAGAACATATGAATTTATATAAGGTTTATATACGGTTTATATAAGGTTTATAAGGAAATGCAGTTACCAGATTCTTGTAAAATTTTCTTCCGCCTGTAAGATTATGTATGGGACATACAGTTGTTACCAGAAATCTTCTTCTTTACTGTTTACTCACAGTTAATTATAATCTTCCATAAAACTTGCAATACTCATCAGCCAAGTGATATATTGACAAGTCTTGT